>CM072512.1:18391617-18484117 GCA_036898135.1 Oncomelania hupensis | reverse complement strand
AAATGTCCGTTGTATCATTACAAAGAAATCAGAAACAGAACTACTTTTAAAATTTATTTACAGTATTTATCTTATGCGGCAGGGTTAGCTCAGTGGTCAGAGAGCACGACTTGTGTGAGTGCGTCTTGAGCGACGTGGTTTCGAACCCTGACTTCAGCAAACTATTTTGTGATTGCTGGATATTACGGGCCAGCGCCTTGAGAAGCTCTCTGAGCTTGTAAGAGCGCTATATAAGAGAAATCTCCTTTATTTATTATTATCATTATTATTATTATTTTATTTTATTTTGGGAGGGAGGGAGAGGGGAGGAATGGATGGGGTGCCTGCTGTTGTTAATTCCCTCATTTATAAGAGTGGTTGAGGTATCGTCGTAGCTCTGCTGGCCATGTGTGTATATCACTTTCATTGTTCATCACTTCTTGTTTATTGCTTTGCCATTAGAGCGCCATTATTTTATTTCTGCTGACGCTAGTGTTGACTTCCATTAAACGATGCGTTTTGTGATGCTGCGCTGCAACCGACGAAGACAGAAGAGTGTTGTTGTATTTGTCATTGAAATGATAAATTTCCTGATTCTGTGGGGATTCAAACAATACCACTTGTTTTCTTATCTCTCCGCTTCCTCCCTGCCCCCCTCCCCTACACACACACGCACACACATATTTCTCAAGTATACAACAAAATAATTCTACCTGAAACTGATATGCATGATGGCAACGGAGCAGTCTCAACGAATTCTCACAAAAGCATTTTATATTTTATAATAACGTCCACACAGAAGGCAAACAGTCTAACCATATTAATATATTATTATTATAGACGCTATGGGAATTAGATAGTACCCTACTAGTAAGCCTAAATTAATTAGTTCGTTCAACTTGCACAATGTGTCAGCCTCAAGTAATTTCCGTGTTTTCATGTACTCCTTATGTCATTTTTATTGGAAAGGATTGAACCAATATAAATACTATACTATGATTGAGTTAGATCCTGTATCGGCCAGCGCCTTGAGCAGCTCTTGAGCTGAAAAAGCGCTATATAAGAACGATTAAATAAATACATCAAATAAATACAGTGACGATCGGGTGTATTAACGTTCGCTTTTAATTGAAAAACTGTTTATATCAGGTGAACAAAACAAGCAGAAACACCCAAGTTGAGGTTCGAGGCAACATTTCGATTTTTATTCAAATCTTTATCAAGCCATCAAAACTGCTTATATTCATATTATTCTTGGCTGTTCTTTGGATGACTTTAAGTCGTATTTTATCCAAAGACCTAATCTATTCAAATTGATCCCATATACCTAGACACCACTGTCTAACAGGGTATAAAGGATGCTTTTTTAATTTTTAAGGACAATTACTTTATTCGCGAAATTGCATTGTTGTCTGAATGAAAGATGATAATATCTGCTGACATTATATTATAATGAAATCGTTGCTCAAACCAAACGCCAAGCTTTGAATTTACGGCGTCTCTTTTTTGTTATGTAAACAAACGACTGTGCCTGTACCATACACACTTTCGCTGCGGTGCTATTTTTAGAATCAACCTTGTTGCTATTAATAGGCACATCAACACGCGAATTTATCGATGTACATTTAGAAGAGTGGAAAAAAAGGGCTATTCTCGTTTTTATCTGGTTGGACAACACTCACTGTGATTCGAAAATGATTTTTGACGCTGAAATGTGTGATTTATGGGCCCTTTAACTGAAATGATTTTGTTATTTTCTACAGTACTTTTCATTTCAAAGAGCTATGTGCTCAAGGTCCTGTTACACACGCACACACACACACACACCCACACACACACACACACACGTGCGATCTTCTGCAGGGATAAAAGGTGCCAACGTGAAGCTTAGAGCGCACTGTTAGACTGCCCCGGACAACTGAGCGACCCTGCACGACATTTGGACCAGGAGATCGTCTTTGGAAAGTTGGACGCGAATGTAGTGAGCGTCACCGAGTTGGAACTTCAGCTAAGTCGACCAATTGGAGCCAGTTGTTCGCCCCTATCGAGTTGCAGTGTTGACAGAAGTACCCGAAGTGCGAAGTTTAGTAATCTCTTACAATTGCCAGATTCCAAATGTCAGTGTTCCCATGCATCTACACCCATCATTGGCGATATGGCAGGGGATAATCCTCCCAGAGAACATGGGGTATGGACCTAAATCAACACTGAACTATCAGAGCAATCCTACTGCTAAAATGGACAGTGGAAAAATGGACACTTTTAATTGCCCTTCACGGGATTCGAACCTGTGTCATCGGTGTGCCAGTCGAACGCTCTACCACTTGAGCTAGGGCGATGGGACTGTTCCCATGCTAATGACGGAATTAACAAATCCACAGAGGCAAATAGACAGGTTCACACACACACCCCCCCCCCCACACACACACACACAACCACACACACACACACACACACCCACACAAACACACACTACAAAATAACAACGCCATTCTGATTTATGTTGACTATCTTTATCCCCAGCTACTGGAGGTTTCAGAAGACTGATGCACATGTACAGACAACAAACCAAGCACAATTACAGAAATATACAAACAGATAGACAGAAGAAAGACAGAGAGCTACTTTAAGAAATAAGGTCTACAAGATACAAATGCTACAACAATGCTAGTTTGTCTTCCCGTTCCAAACTACTGGACCATGCAGCCAGACAGGTTTGAGAAACACATAGACAGACAAACAGGTATACAAGATACACATGACACAACAGTGCTATCTTCTGATTCTCCTCTTCCCAACTATTGGACCATGCAAGAAGACAAGATCGAGAAGAGGACCCACACCTGTCTGCCTCAGTGTCTGGGCCTGCTCGCGTCGTTAAAGCATGTAAGTAGTCTATAACAACGCACCGGCGCAGGAGCTAAAATGGGCTTTTACGTGGATGCTATCGATCTTTACCGTTCAGGCCAGCCAAGCACTTCTTTCAGGTGGCCCGGGACGCGAGCAGACGCAACGATATTATCAACAAACATTTCTGGATGCCTGGTATATTATTGCTTCTAGATGAATCCACAACATCGTTATTTCTGTACAACAAAAATAATCTGAACTTCTAAGTTTTAGTTTGTTGATTTTAGTGCATTAAGTTGAAAAATCAGAGAAGCAGACATTTCGCTTACGCAACTGATGATTTCATGCACCGAGTCAGATTCCTGAGTATCGAAGCCCAGAGCGAAGATTGCTACAAGAGGGGGCTTAAAGGTTGGAACCGATCGAAGCCTGCCTCCGTCACAGGGCTGTGGACCCACGACTGTGCAACACTGATTAGTAGACAGCTTTCAACCTGCCATGTTACTTGATAGGTAGAAATATCATAACTAGGGCAATCTGTCGATGATTAAGCACGGTAAAGCAATTAATTGACCAATGGCATCTGTCTCGCTGGGTCAGAGACACAGTCCAAAGAAAAGGAACAGTCCAGTACGCTACGACATTCTGCAGGTTATTTGCTGAGGAGGGTCATTGTATCTGAGATAATGAGGGTTACAATGTTTTAATAATGATCTCTCCGTTAAAAAAGACAACACAACTATGCTTTGCCACTACAAAAAAGTTTGTAGAGAAATAACAGTCAAGATTATCCAGCAACCTTTTTGGACGAAAAGGAAAGAGGCTCTAGAGACCTCACTTTTCTCAGGTCCAACTCCATCACCTTTCTTCCGCAGATTTACTTTCTATCTTTCAAAACAGAGCCTCGAAATATATTGTATTGTATTGTATTGTATTTTGTGTAGAAATATTTCGACTCATGGCAGCCTGTATTTGGTGTGAAGCTCCCGAACCAGAGCCTGTCCAAGACCATCCTACAAAAAATGGCGGAAGGCGGTGGTAGACACGTGTGCCAGTGGAAGAGCTGGTCCGACAACGTCAAGGAATAGACTGGTACGACCATGCCAGTCCTCCTGTCAACGGCTGCCAAACAGAACGCTATGGAAGCGTACGTCCGCTTCTTCTGCCTTCCTATTTCTCAGACGACCTGGAAAGTCGATGGATTGAGGGGAGGTGAGACTGGTACAGGTTCTGGCTCAACTGCCTTATTTAGACGGACATAAGGAAATGAAAATAAATAAAAACAATTCGATAACAAAAAAAGCAACAACAACAACAACAACAACAACAACAAAATCAGCCTAAACATAAAGGGATTACAGTCAACAATTATAGAGACAACGACGACGATGTCGACGGCAAAAGTATAACCTACATATCATGTTTTTCTTTGGTGAGAATGATGTCTTCTGGTGAAAATAAAAAAAACCAAACACCCTCAACAACACATGAACTCTGAGTATCTCTACAATAAAACAGCAAAGACTCAACAAAGTAGTTTCATTTCTAAATACCACAAAAGAGCAGAATAAGGACAGTTGGTTAGCTATAATCTTATCCTATCCTACTGTCCTTATTCTGCTCTTTTGTGGTATTTAGAAATGAAACTACTTTGTTGAGTCTTTGCTGTTGGTTAGCTATAATCCTATCCTATCCTATGGACAATATTTATTTTATGTTGTCGTTCTTATATAACACTTTTCAAGCTCAAGAGTTGCTCAATGCATTTGCCATATTTGAACAGAACAAATCCGCCGGTACTATATCGTCAAAGGTACATTGTTAAACTCCCACAGTATGCGTCTAGCTTTCTGTATCGCGTCATCGCTGCCAAAAGCGAAATTAAAAATAGAGCCTTTTATGAATCTTCAATCCCTCGTTGACGTATTAATGCTTTACAGAGGTTCCAGAAAAAAAAAGAATAACAGAAGGAAATAGAAATGATGTAGGTTCTCCAGAAATAGACTACAGAAACCATATTTTGCAGAAAGCATTTCCAAAGATGGTTTGATTCGACCACAATGTTACCAGTCCCTTTGGGAAGAAGAGTTTGTCTTTATCAGGACAGTTCCAATCTTTACCCATTAAAAATAACATAAACAGAACAATCAATGAATCAATACATTCAGACAATCGTTTCTCGGCCATTGGGTCAATAGTTCCGCAACTAGAGGCTCCAGTATCTGACCTTAGCTGGCGTAAACGTGTGTGTTTGTGTGCGCACGTGCGTGCACACGTGTGTGTTGTATACGTTGTGTGTGCGAGCGTGCATGCGTATGTGTTGTGTGTGCGTGTGTGCGTGCGCGTTGTGTGTGTGTGAGAGAGAAAGAGAAAGAGAGTATGGCCTCAGGGCATATGTCTTGTTCGTTTATTTTGCCGCCAGTGTCATGAGATGTCCTAGAATGGTGTGTGAAAGAAGAAAGTGAAAGCAGTCGAAATAAAATAAAATAAAATAAAATAAAATAAAATAACAATAGACATACTTAAAAATAAATTAATAAATTAACAATAAACATACTTATAATTAAATACATAAACAAAAAACGACATACATAAACGAAATACAGTCTACGTGTTCGTAAACAGTCTTGCTTTAAAGAGTACGTCCTTATCTGTATGTCTTTGTTCAGCAGCACGACAGACGCTGTTGTGATTTCCCAGGGGGAAGCGAGTCTGAATGTCACACGCCATTCTTTGCTATTGGAACAAATCTTTTTATAAACAAGGAAAACAGCTAGCCGTTAAATATACCCGATTTGCTACTACTACTACTACTACTACTACTACTACTACTACTACTACTACTACTACTACTACTACTACTAAATAAATAAATAAATAAATAAATAAATAAATAAATAAATAAATACATGTTTTGAGTACAGCGTCATTTGACAAATAGAAAGTACCTATCCTTCTTTGTAGCTGCTATCTTGATAAGGCTTTCATTTGAGGTCGAAGTAATTTTCTTAGGAGAGGGAGGGGAAAGATTTAAAGACATTTTTATTACGAAAGGGAAAGACGGATACATACATACATACATATATACATACATACATGCATTACATACATATATATATTACATACTTACACATACATACATACATACATACATACATACGTATGTACATAGACTACATGCATACCTACATACAAGCTTACATATTTCATATTTAAATTAATTTAATACAATTCAATCCAATTCAGCAAAGCTTTATTACCTCCATTATGAAACACATACTTAGAGGACTACATGTTTTGCAGTGACACAAGTACGTTTTTAAAAGAAGAAGTATTTTTGTTTATTAAAAGGTCATGCCCTCCGTCTCCAGCTGCGAGTCCGGATTGCAATCTCTCTCTCTCTCTCTCTCTCTCTCTCTCTCTCTCTCTCTCTCTCTCTCTCTCTCTCTCTCTCTCTCTGTTTCTCCAGTTACTTAACAAAATTTATTAAGTCAGAAACATGGATGGTATCATTTCCATCTTTCACTATTTTATATTTTCTTTATCTCAGTGCACTTAAGTATTCTAGGTCAGTATACTTTCTGTGTTTGACTGCATGCATTGTTCTGGAATAGTTGACCATGAACTTGAACTGCAAATGCACACTTTGAAATTCCAGCATGATATTGGAATCATTGGAATCGTCTACGTGTGTAGACGGAGAGGCAGTTGCTTAGCAACCGTTTGACTCATTTCCTTTAAGCAGAGCAATGTACATGGACATTTTTTTAAAAAGCAGAACAGACATTTAACACAATATATTTGCTGTACAGAATACATGTATGCGGTTGCTGTGGAAAGTTGTAATTTGGTGATGCCGGATGTAGTACAGTGCATAGTAGTAGTAGCAGCAGCAGTAGTAGTCATAGTAGTAGTAGTAATAGTAGTAGTAGTATTGGTAGTAGTAGTAGTAGTAGTAGTTGTTGTTGTTCTTTTTCTTCTTCACCTTCTTCAACTGCTTCTTTTTCTTCTTCGTGTATGCCTTTTGGGCGGTGATAATACTGGAAGTGATAGTTTTAAGAAGAAAAAGAAGAAAGAAGAAGCAAAAGACGATGATGACAATGATGATGATCATAACGATTACGACGTCGTCGACCACGATGACGATGATTGTGATTATAATCCTAATCAAACAACAAACGTACGACGTACGTTCTCCGTTACGCAGACTTATTTCAGACCTCATTAATCGGTCGCCCAGAGTAACACTATTTTACACAAATAGATCATTTGTATACTTATCATTCTACATTAAGTTTCCCCATGACAAACAGACAGAATAAACCAAAAGTGTTCCACCAATTAAAAGTCAACAACAAATCAATGGAAACATTGTATTCGACTCCAGGAACCGGTCGCAACGTTTATGTCCTACGGTGAATATCAACATGTACTGTTGACAAAAAACTCATTTTAGCGCGTTCAGAACTATTATGCCATTACAACAAGTATTTCTTTGGTTAACAGGCTAAAGAATTACAGTGGTGGTTCACCCGTCCCCTATACGCTTAATGTGTCCGGGGACGTAAATTTACTCAAAAAAAAAAAAAAAAAAAAGGCTAAAGAGTTAATCTGGGCTCCTTTCAGTGGAATCTTCTTCGACAGATAATCGGCATCGTCATTGTCGTAACCATGGCCGTCGTCACCCATCATCATCATTATCATCATCACCATCATCATCATCATCATCATCATCATCATCATCATCATCATCATCATCATCATCATCATCATCATCAACAACAACAACAACAAGGACAACAGAGAGAGATTAGTATTCGTCAGTTTAATCTAGGACGCCGCTATTAACATTAAACTTGCATATACGACTTTTTTATTGAGCAATTTTTTCATCATCAGCATATTTAACCACAGAAATTTACGTCGAATTGTTTTGGCCTTCGACACGCTTTAATGACTCCGACAGATCAATAGATCAATATTAAACATTAATAGTGTACCTTGTGAGTAAATGGGTCGTGGTTTTAAGCTCTTTTAGCTGGAATCGAATGGGCTCAAGATAACAACAATCCATTTTTAAGAGAGCAGTAATCAGTACTACCTGTCCTACCTAAGCTAGCTGAAAAGGTTATTTTAAATGATAAACCAAAATTAAACTATGTGACAATTTTAAAAGACTTCTGTAGGTCAAAACAAATTTAATCTCAATCAAGTATTCCTCCGCTTCCGGTACCTGAAGCCTTTCACACACTTACACCTTTAAAGCCAAAAGGAACCCGGGGCATAGATGGGCTGGACGGCAGAATTCTTAAGTTGTCTGCCTCCATAATTCTGATAACCACACTTACATTTACAATCTCCAATTTTCCAATTGCCTTCAAACCGGCTAAAGTTATTCCTTTGTTTAAATCTGGTTAAAGAAAAGACCCCTCAAATTACAGACCAATCTCTATTTGTCTGCTATAACAAAACCACTTGAGAAACATATACACTACCAACTTTTAGCGCATTAGAACCACAATCAATTACTTCACCCTAACCAATCACGACTCATCACTCATGTCTGACTGCATTAATTGGTCTTGTGGACCAGTGGTTGAACAAGATTAATGATAATGAATTTTGTGGTGCCGTTTTTGTAGATTTTGCCAAAGCTTTTGACGCCATTGGCCACACGCCGCTTCTAAAAAACACTATCACTCTATGGATTGGGATTGATTCCGTTCAACTTATAAGATCTTTTTTCAAACTGCACGCAAACACCTCAACATCGAGCGTGCAGGTTGTACAGTACGGCGTACCACAAGGGTCGGTATTAGGCCCTCTGCTCTTCACTCACTCTCTCTCTCTCTCTCTCTCTCTCTCTCTCTCTCTCTCTCACTCACTCTGAAATATGAATGATGTCCTATAAGCTTTGTTGTCTACAAACCAATTGATCTTTAGACATAAATTTTAAGTATAAATATAAAGTTGATGTGCAACTCCACCTTTATTCATCACAATGCTTGTCATGCACATATGTGTTCTTACTCAAATGGATCTGTAAATATGTAATCGTTTTAGTGTCGTTGTTGTTGTTGGTGTTGGTGGTGGTAATGGTGGTGTTTTGTTTGTTTGCTTGATTTTTTTTGTTTTTGTTTATTTTTTGTTTGTTTCAGTAGAATAGGGCGAGGACCAGACGTAAAAATTATACTACCTTCATTAAATAAAGAATTATGTTATGTTATGTTATCTTATGTTATATTCTCTCTCTCTTTTTCTCTCTCCTGCTTGCCGGTTTTTCTGTCTTGCCGCTCTTGATTTTGTACTTGTTATTCTGCCCCAACATACTACGGAGTTATTTATGGAGTAGCCTAAATAAAAACAAACATATTACAGGTAATCAATTACAAAAACAAACACAGAAAAAGGGAGAGAGAGAGAGAGAGAGAGAGAGAGAGAGAGAGAAAGAGAGAGAGAGAGAGAGAGAGAGAGAGAGAGAGAGAGAGAGAGAGAGAGAGAATGAATAAATAAACTTTGAAGTTTAACGTCAACACCTTCCATTGGCGATGCGGCAGACGGGAAGAAAACCATAGCAGGGATGAGTAGGTTTGGACCTAAATCAACACTGTCTCACAGAACGATCATACTGCTAAGACGGGCACCGAAAATGGCAAATCTTTCTCATCGCGGGATTCGAACCTGGGTGTGCCAGGGGAACGCTCTACCACTGAGCTACGGCGGTGGGCGAGAGAGAGAGAAAGAGAGAGAGAGAGAGAGCGAGAGAGAGAGAGAGAGGGGGAAGGGGGGGGGGGGAAAGGAGGAGGAGGAGTGATGAATCTATGAATTCATAATGACCTACAAACACAAAACACCAAAGCACTGCAAATCTCGGAAATTTTTTACGAGTGGATTCGAGTAATGGGGGAAGGGTATTCGTGCGATAACACTTTTAGGGTGAAGTACATGTACTACTGATGGACATTAATCATACTAGATTAACGACCGCGCTCATTGTATGTAGTTAGCTTCAAATCAATAAGCAATAACAGCTTTGTGCTGAAGTCAGTGGTTTTTATTGATCTTAGATCCACCCTATCAATTATTTATTATTTCTGAGAAAGATGGGGAAAGATTTATTTATAATAATACTGGATTTTGACTTGTTTTGAAACGGGAGAAAAGATAGGAAGCTTAAAAGCAAATGACCAAGTTAAAATATTTGTGAAGCTTAAAACTTCCTAAAAATCCGCTTGTCCTAAGTAGTGTCAAATAGCTCTTGCGAAATTTGATGCAAAATAAAAGTATATTCGCAGTAAACGTTTTTTTTTTATTGCAATTGCGCAAAAATTTAGTTTCCAACATCGCAATTTAACGAAACAGCATCTTTTTAGGACATTTACTGCAATCTTACTTTTTTAATGCGTCTGTCTAATTGATTTTTGATAACCGTTTTGTAGGTAATGTAGGTAAAGGTAGTCCCATAGCCTTGTGGCCGTAGGGGAGCGTGATGTTGGAGATCACACTTATCGTGGGCCAGCGTACTGAGGGTGATGCCCATGTCTCTCCCTCGCTGCTTTACCTTCCCCACCCTTAAGAGAGTAGGTACTCAGTCACAGTTGAGTCAATTGGGGGCATTGTTTTTTGTCGCTTCACGTTTTGCGGTCACCCATCCAAGCGCTAACCGCACTGGACGGTGCTTAACTTTGCGACACAGTAGCGAATGCTCCAACCACTGCGCTATCCGATACCCCAACCGTTTTGTAAGTGCTTGTTAATACTGGTGATTTGAAAACGTGTTTTGTATCACCTCTGTCTGTCAGTCTCTCTGTCTGTCTCTCTCTCAAGTTTCAATGCCTAACCCCTTCCATATTAATTTCTCCTTGCCTTTCACTCTCAAACTCAATTCTCGTTCATTTTTTCATCTTTTTAGCTCCCTCTCTCACAATATGTATCTCACTTCCTTTACGTTCCCCCCTCACCCCTCTCTCTCTCTCTCTCTCTTTCGCTCTCTCTAAACCTACTTTACCTTCCCACTCCCCTCTATCTTTCTTATGTCTAGTCTAAGTCGAAACTAGCGAATACCCATCATTCCTATCCGTGCATATTGCGTCACTTCCGGTGGCTGTGTCAACAGACAGCTCATGGGTCAATGGAGGGATTACTTCGGTCCATGGCCAGGAATGGTTTCTGTCGGTCCTGAATGGTAACTTGGTACTGGGCTCTACCAGTCTGCTTACCAGCACACACTTCAGACCACGATACCTCTTCTTTCTTGGCACAATGCGCCATCATAAACAGAGGCAGGGACAGGATCACCAGTTACCAGTAGGTCTTAAATCAACCATGGGCAATCGGAATCAGTATCCATTTAGAACGATTGGGATTTTTCTCGTAGCAACGTGCGCCAACCCAAAAAAAACCCCAGCAACAGACTCATCAGTCTCCAGTAAGCGTTCCTTCTTTTCGGAACAACGCAAACCATCAGAAACAGAAGCAGAAACACTATAATCACTATAGGAAGGCCACATCTACGCTTGCCACTGAAACCTAGCATGCACAAATTAGTTTGCTGAGGTCAGAAGCACCCCTGTTGGGGTGCCGGGGGTTTCAGTATAAATAGTATCCCCACTTTCTGGAAATTTAGTGCTTTAAATTCCCACTGTCGCTGTCTTTCTCATTTGCTCTTTCTCATTCCTGCTCTGTTCTATCAATCTGCTATACTATCGTCTTCTTCGCTAGACCAGTCTCCTACCTTTTTTCTTGAAAACTCTTCCGGGACAAGACTCCTTATTTGTGTATGAGGTCTGTTGGATCAGCTTGGGAACATTGGACGCTTTCTGCCGGGAGGTCACTAGGGCTTCCTATGATGTTATTATTTAGCAATGTAGGCATTTTATATGTATGTGTTTTTTTGATAATTTATAAGGATGTTTGTATTCTATTTTGTTTTTGTAAACGGGGATTCGATAAGTTGGGGCCTCAGCCGTCCCCTGCGTGGGATGTCTTTATTGTAAAGTGACTGGCTGGTGGAGAGCTTTCGGTTTTACCACTAGGGCTGTTTCGGCAGATCTTTTATGCGGATCGGGGGGTTGTCCGGTCCTGATTTGGCTCGGAAGAGTCCGCTGGACCTAAAGCAATAATGATGTAATGTAATGTAAAGTCAGAAGCGAACCCATGTTGTCCAACTCAGCGCCTTGAATTACTGAGCCAATCTCCTTCTAGGTTCACCTCAGTGCCTTTTGGCCTGTCCGCTCCTTTCCCCTTGCCTGCGCATAATATAAATAATGTAAATGCACAATCCCATGCAGAAGAACACGATAAATCCGTGCATGTCACAACTAGGAGGACGTCCTCCAGTATGATCGATCGTGCTTTTGTTCTCTTTGCCAACTTTTCCTGTGAACTTTAAAATTTTTGGTTTAAAAAAAAAAAGTGATAACTGGAACAGTGAAAATCGATAGACGTTATAACAACACTTAAGTCCGTTTGAAACCATTTCGGATGATGGGTAGTCGCGGAAGGGAGGGAGGGAGGTAGCGTCAACCTTTGCGCTAGACCTTTTTCCACTGTTTAAAAATCGATAATTTAACATCTATATAAGTCTAGGTAGAAGAAGTTTGTCGACGTCTGCCGTTGCATTTTCATTATCTCGCAGTCTGCATATGAGATTCGTTGAAAGTCTACAGAGCATAGGTTTACGTGAATTCAGTTTGTCAATTGTTTTCGACGGGTTCTCTCACTTTCACACAATCGATATTTAAATGTCAAAGCATTACATTTCAAATCAGTCAATTGTCTGCCTGCATTTTATCAATTTTTGCTACGACTTTATTACTTTCACACACTTCATATGTGAACGTCACCGGATGTGAACGTCACCGGATGGTTGCACTTGTTTGACCGTACGTGTGTTAGGCTGCATCTGCCTTACATAACATTACATTACATAATTGTTGCTTTAGGTCCAGCGGACTCTTCCGAGCCAAATCAGGACCGGACAACCCCCAATCCGCATAAAAGATCTGCCGAAACAACCCTAGTGGGAAAACCGAATGCCCTCCACCAGCCAGTCACTTTACAATAAAGACATCCCACGCAGGGGACGGCTGAGGCTTCACCCCAACTTATCGAACCCCCGTTTATAAACATCATTATAAATTATCAACAAAACACATACATATAAAATGCCTACATTGCTAAATAATAACATCATAGGAAGCCCTAGTGACCACCTGGCAGAAAGCGTCCAACACTCCCAAGCTGATCCAACAGACCTCATACACAAACAAGAAGTCTTGTCCCGGAAGAGTTTTCAAGAAAAAAGGTAGGTGACTGGTCTAGCGAAGAAGACGATAGTATAGCAGATTGATAGAACAGAGCAGGAATGAGAAAGAGCAAATGAGAAAGACAGCGACAGTGGGAATTTAAAGCACTAAATTTCCAGAAAGTGGGGATACTATTTATACTGAAACCCCCGGCACCCCAACGTTGCCGCGTATTCTCCCATTCCACCAATCGCCTTTAAACAAACAGTGCCTAAAAGAAAATAGAAATCCGTTCAACCTAAGTTTGTCCCAATACATTAGCCCAATTCTGTCCACTTTTCAAATGAGCATTTCCCACTTTCAAACAGATAGGTTCATGTTTTAAGAAGGTCAATGGAAGTCTGTGTAGCGCACTTAATTTCAATATATATAATTAATTAATATATACTTAATAATTAATTCATATAATTAATTAATTAATTAATTTCAATATATATAATTTCAATACTGCAAGACCCGGAGGTGGCAGAACTATTTCAGGCCACAATTGGAGGGAAATTTGCACCACTGCTCATTTTGTGGGCTGGTGAAGTAGATGTCAACACCATGACCACCACCTTCAACTCAGCTGTGACAGATGCCGCCACTGAGATCCTTGGCAAACACCGACCAAAGAAGAAGCCGTGGATCACACCTGAACTTTTGGATCTGTGTAATAAACGAAGAGAAATAAAAAAAGAAAAAGAACACCTCACATGGAGCTGATGTCTACCGAAAAATCAACAATGACATCCGAAAAGGCATGCGCACAGCAAAGGAGAACTGGATAGAAGATCAATGCCAGGAAATAGAGAACAGTCTGAACAAGAACAACAGCAAGAAGACCTACCAGACTGTGAAGCGGCTGACAAGTGTCAAACAGCCCAAAGTCTCCACAATCCAAAGCAAATCTGGCATATGCCTTACAGAAGAACAAGAAGTCTTGAACATATGGACAGAGTACTGCTCTGACCTTTACAACCATACACCAAATGGAGACCCATCAGTTCTAGCATGTCCCGAGAACAGAGAAGAAGAAGAAATCCTCCCAATTCTCCGGGAAGAAGTTGAGGCAGCAGTGCAATCGCTAAAGAAAGGGAAGTCTGCGGGAGTGGACAACATACCCGCAGAACTGCTACAAGCAGGAGGAGAAGCGATGATTGATGCCCTCACCATTATATGTAACAAGATCTGGCAGAGTGGGGAGTGGCCTATACCATGGATCCAGTCGCTTGTCATCACTCTTCCCAAACAAAGTAACCTTCAGGAGTGTGAAAATTACCGCACCATCAGCCTCATCAGCCACCCCAGCAAGGTCCTCCTGAAAATAATACTCAACAGGTTGAAACCCCAAGCTGAACAAATCATAGCTGAAGAACAAGCAGAGTTCAGGGCAGGGCAGGGCGAAGTACCACTGAACAGATTTTCAACCTCAGAATAATCTGTGAGAAATACCTACAGCACCAACAACATCTATATCATGTGTTCATAGACTTCAAGAAGGCGTTTGACCGAGTCTGGCATGCAGCTCTATGGGCAACAATGAAAGTGTACAACATCAGCCCTACAATTATTGAAGTCATCAAAAGCCTGTATGACAAGGCTACCAGTGCAGTCCTCCACAACAGCGCCATCGGGAACTGGTTCAGAACAACAATCGGTGTGCGTCAAGGATGCCCACTCTCTCCAACACTCTTCAACATCTTCCTAGAGCGCATCATGTCAGATGCTCTTGCAGATCATGAAGGCACAGTAAGCATAGGGTGTAGAGCAATCTCCAATCTTCGTTTTGCAGATGACATTAATGGATTGGCTGGAGAGGAACAAGAACTTGAACAGCTGGTACAGAGGCTTGACACCACCTCCAGAGCTTATGGAATGAAAAAAGTGCAGAGAAGACCAAAATGATGACCAACAACACCAATGGCATCAACACGAACATCAAAGTCCAAGGCCAATCCCTCAACACAGTGCATAGCTTCAAATATTTAGGAGCCATTGTATCAGACAATGGGTCCCGACAGGAAGTCCTCTCCAGGATCGCACAAACAACTGCTGCCCTGACAAGGTTGAAGCCCATTTGGAAAGACAGGACCATCAGTCTACATTCCAAAGTAAGACTGCTGCGCTCCCTTGTCATCTCCATCTTCCTATATGCTTGCGAAGCATGGACCCTCACAGTAGATCTCCAACGAAGAATACAAAGCATGGAGATGAGGTGCTACAGAAGACTTCTGGGCATTTCCTATACCCAACACATCACCAACGACGAAGTCCGACAGACCATCACACAAGCCATTGGACAACACGATAACCTGCTCACAGTGGTGAAGAAACGGAAACTCCGATGGTATGGCCACGTCACCAGATCATCAGGTCTTGCAAAGACTATTCTGCAAGGCACAGTGCAAGGAGGTAGAAGAAGAGGGAGACAGAAAAAGAGGTGGGAGGACAACATTCGAGAATGGACTGGACACTGAGCGAAGCCATGAGGGCTGCTGAGGACAGAGAAAGATGGAGTATGCTGGTTAAGCGATCATCTGTGGTGCCCCTACGACCACCGGGTTACGGGACAGGATAGGATAGGATAGGTGTCCACTTTTCAAATGAGCATTTCCCACTTTCAAACAGATAGGTTCATGTTTTAAGAAGGTCAATGGAAGTCTGTGTAGCGCACTTAATTTTAATATAGACTATGTTCTCCACTTCGCCATAGACGTTTCCCCTTTTTCAAAAACATGTGTACATTAAAATCAATAGAAAATGGCAGGCTACAGTATTTTTATGTGTCCTGATGATGCGTATCAATTCAAATCAAACACTTTTAATATTCTGAGTTATTACTATGCAGAGAACTGGTTTGATTTAATAATAATAATAATAATAATAATAATAATAATAATAATAATAATAATAATAATAATAATAATAATAAATTGTATAGCGCCCTTCCTCACTAGAAAAAGTATACAGATTGTTATTCTTTTTATTCTTATTCTTTTTTATATTGTCTTGGCGGAAATAATATTCCAAAGTAATCTTTCCGACGAATGAAATTGTTATGGTGTTTTTTTCTTCTCATTCATTTATTAATTTTGCCCATAGTTGAAACAACAAGATAACTTTGTGTATTATTCAGAGATCAAACGTAAATCGTCTGAGATATTCAATGTATATAATCCATGTAGAAGTGAACTATTAACTGGAAAAAGTCGATGGGGGCGGGGAGGTGGGAGGGGGTTATAGATTCAGAGAAGGCGCGAAGCGCCGAGCCTTCTAGGAGAGTCCCCCCGGAAATGCCCCCCCCCCCCCCCCCCCCCGGAAATTTAGTTTTTTCAAGGATGCAAAATGGTGCAATCTGAACCTTGAAAAAGCCATTTGTGATGGTCTGGGACTTTAAGCTTTTTGAACATCAGACGTCTCTTCACTGATCTTTCTCGGAAAGAAGTGCATTGAAGGAGAGCAGCTCTTTTGGGTACCTGGTCGATTCAACGGAAATCCATTCCAACGATGTTTTTGGACGATTCAGCGATGGTCGTTTCAACGGATGTGTTCGTTACAACGAATTGTCATAATTATCCACTTAGCATCTTAATTAATATTTCTAAAAAGTCGTTTTTGGGGGATTAGGGCAGTATCAAGGTGAAGGTGCTGGAAGAGGCTTGCGGCCAGAACAAGAAAATATGGCTGCATTTACTAATTTAGGCTTAGTGGTTGGGTTACTTGGTCGTTTCAACGGGAAAACGCTTTGGATGTTTCAACGGATCCCTTGAAATGGATTTCCGTTGAATTGTCTATAAATAACTCTTTGTACCTTGGACCAAAAGTGACTAAAAACTGCAATGTTTTAAAAACAATTAAAAAAAATAAAACTCTTTGCATAAAAAAAATCTTTTCTTTTTTTTTGTAAGTTTATTGGTTCCGGTACCCAGGTAACCCCCTCCCCATGGGTCCGGCCCTGTCCAGTGTTCGGAAACTCTCTCTCTCTCTCTCTCTCTCTCTCTCTCTCTCTCTTACTACCACAGAATTCATGGACATAGACCGAATGTATATCGCCTATGATAACTCAATGTGCCTTCATTTCTGGAGAAATCTAAAATCTGCGGGAGGACTGGTGCCAGATGCCCGAGTACCAGAGACCACCGACAGCAATTCCTGCATGCCGAACCACTGACTATTCCACGCCTGGTGTGATCAAGTGGCATGTTGCAGAATTATTTGAGGCCCATCCTGGCGGCATATTTAGAAGTGTTTGTACTTTGTGTCACTCCACTATGCAAGTTATCTTTGCGTGCTGCATTCGACGCAACAAAGATGTTATGCAGTGTTGTAGGGTTAACGTTGATATTCTTTTCGACATTACAAAAGAAGTGCCATTAGGATAAAACATGCAAACATAGGCGTGCATATAACAAAGTGCTCCATTAGTAACATTTGCTCTTTATGGTTTGTTATGTATTCAAAGCAGGAAAATGCAGCAGGCCTAATAATGCCAACGATATTTGGGGGAGACTACTTGATGGGTACATTTTGCAAGACAGGGATTTATACGATGTTACTATGTATAGTTTGATTAATGTGTGTTCCGTTGATGTCTTTGCTGTATCTATGCTATAGCTTTTTACATTTAATATATATGGCCCTATGTTTTTTGCACCCGAAATAAACAAACCAACAACAACAATACTCACACCACAACCGCCTCCACTACCACCACCACCAACAACAAGAGTAACAAAACAATACCACAGTTAGTACTACAGTGACCCATTAGTTTACTGCATAATCACGCGGTTGGAGAAATACTGTCCTCCCATGGGAGAATGGGCATGAGGGACAAGTTAGGGAGAGGGGCGCGTGGGGTTGGGGAGGCTGCGCGGTCCATTGGTAATTGACTTTGCACCTACGAACGATCAAAGAATTCACACGGTCAATTACCAACTGGTCAGTCCACTATGCCATGAGTAAATCCAATTTGCCCTATACGCTAAAGCCTTCGTGATACGAATCATGCCCGGTCATCGCATACGATCATCAATCGTCGGGGGATTGGTGAGGTTATGCATGACGCTAATGGATGAATGAAAAAGAATCAATAATTCAATCAAATTAGGACGCTTTCACTGTTTCAGAACGATCGGCATTGTTCCTATTGTTCTGCTACTGTTAACAAGGTTAGTTTTCTCAAGTAAAAAACCAACAACTATATATATCTATAATCAATTGTAAAGGTTAGGATACTACTTGTTTAAAATAAAGTACGAGTCTCTCTCTCTCATTCTCTCTCTCTCTTCTACCTACTCCCCTCTCTATCTCTTCTACTCCTTTCCATTCTCTCTTTATGGACCTAAAGCAATAATTATGTAATGTAATGTAATGTATTCTCTCTTTATTAATTGGGTCCAGATCAGCGGCTGTGGAACCAGCGCCCCGTTTTCAAGTGACAATGTTAATTTACCAGCTGAGTGACGCTATGGCTGCGCGGACTGGTATGTTTTCCTTGCTATTTGTGAGTTCTGGGATGGACTTGTGTATTCTGTAATTACTGCCGGACCAGCTTTTTTTGCGGACAAAACACGCTTTGAAGTTCCTTTCAATAGGGTGATTGTTTAGACCCCGATGCCGATGGTGAAGACAACCTTGATGATATTGAATTGATATTGATTGTGTTAATGAAGGTGGTGATGGTAGTAGTAATAGAGGTGGAGGTGGCGATGAGGATGAGGATGAAAGTGGGGGTGGTAGTATGGTGACGATGATGAGGAGGAGGAAGAGGAGGAGGCGGTTAATGATGATGATGATGATATAGTGATGAAAACGACAACGACGGCAACAAGGATGTTGATAATGAAGGTGGTGATGATGATTGATAATGATGACGATGACGGTGTTAGATTTTTGATGCGATGGAGATAATGGGTGATGATGGTAGAGTTGGCTGTGGTTGTGGTAGTTGTGATAGCAGGGATGGTGGTATTGGTGGTGGTGGAGGTGATGATGATGATGATGATGATGATGATGATGATGATGATGATGATGATGATGATGATGATTTGGGTTGACTATTGTGCTTGGTTTTTGTTAAATAAAAACCTAGAACATCAAATGGTGTTAGGAAAACCACCCTATGCCAGACACATTTTTCATCGAAATGCAAACAAATCTCTTTGTTGTTACTTCCAAGAAGTAAATACCGGAACGGAAACACTACATCTAGAAATTCTCGTCTTCAGAACTGCCTTGCAGAGAGGCATCTCAGTGCCCACATACAAGAGTAGCTGTATACCATGCTGCTGAACAAGCAATACCCAAGGTTCGCCATAAAGGGTTGAGAACACATTGCAATTCATGGTGGAATGATGAATGTAAAGAAGCAGTAAACAAAAAGAAAGAAGCTTTTAAAAATTGGATTAAAGATAAAAGTGAAGCAAATTTTAGCAATATGAAGCAACATAAAACTAACTGTAATAGAATCATAGCGAAAGCTAAAAGGGAACACTGGGTAAAGTTTTGTGAGAAAGAAATCACTGAGTCAAAAGATGTACATAAAGTTTGGAAAAAAATTAAAGACATGAAAAATCAACCTAAGGCACAAACCTACCCCATAAAATTAGAAAATAATATATTTCCCTCTCATGCAGAAAAGGCGGAGGCCTTTGTGACTGTCTTTGCTGAACTAAGCTCTACAAGCAGTTTAAGTGAAACTGTTCGCAACAGTAGAAAAGAAAAGGAAGGGAAAGAAATGTATACAGATCCCCCTAATAATGATGAATTGTTTTTAAATTGTCCTATTACTCTTGATGAACTCAATGAAAAATTACAGTCTTTTGCAACTAATACTTCAGCTGTTGGAATCGATGGCATTTCGTACCAGATGCTGCATCATTTATCTATAATTTGGAAGAAAATATTACTCTCACTTTTTCAAAAATGTTGGGAAAGTGGAGCTGTACCTAAAGTCTGTAAACAGTCAGTAATAGTTCCTATCTTAAAGCAAGATAAGTCTGCGACATCTGTAAACAGTTATCGTCCTATTGCGTTAACATCCCATGTAGGAAAATTATTGGAAAAAATTGTAAATGAGAGATTAGTTGTTTTTTTGTGATAAAAATAACATTATTCCAACGGCTCAAGCTGGATTCCGAAAAGGTCGTAGCACAACAGACCATTTAGTTAAACTCACTAGTCATATTAAAAAACAGTTTTCTAAAAGAAAAAGTGTGCTTGCTACTTTCTTCGATATAAAGAAAGCGTATGACAGTGTTTGGCACGCAAGACTTTTGTATAAGTTGAAAACTATCGGTCTCAGTGGAAGCATCTATTCGTACATAAAAAGCTTATTGGTGGAAAGGACTATTTGTACTAGAGTAGGACACACATATTCTTCTAATAGAAATATTGATATGGGTATACCTCAAGGGTCAATCATTGCACCGTTATTTTTTTCTTTCCTAATAAGTGACATCCCACGTGTATTATCTAAAAATACACATGTTGTGCAATATGCAGACGATATTGCGATCTGAATTAATACAACACTTAGAAAACGAATCAACAAAAGAACAGTGTTATACATACAAAAGCTGTATCAGCTTGAATTAAACAACCTAAATTTGTTTAAACAAGAAAATGGTTTGCAACTGTCTGGTGACAAAACGAGTTTAATGTTATTCAATAATGGTACGAATCCAAAACAATTACCAGTCCTTATATTAGAAAATCAAGTGTTATCCTATAAGCAAAATATTAAATTCTTAGGTGTACATTTTACTCCCATGTTAAAATGGAAATCTCATATTGAGTATTTAATTAAAAAAGCAAGGCAGAGGTTGAACTTATTAAAGATTTTAAGTTTTCAACCATTTAGCCAAGACATTAAAACTTTGTTGCATTTAGCGACGTCCCTTGTTAGGTCAAAGTTCTTATATGGCCAAGAAATTTTTTTTCAGCCCCTACTTATCTCTTAAACAGGCTTCAATGTATTGACAGTAAGTCCATTAAAGTGGCCCTGGGTGTTCCAGTGCACACAAACACATTAAATGTGTATAAGGAGTGTGGTTTACTGTCATTGTCAGAACAACGAAAATTAGCAACTGCAAAATATTTGATACGAGGTTTGTCTGTAGAGAACTCAGTAAAAGAGGAAATTATAAACTTTTCGAAAACACAATATCCAAAAGTAACACAGAATATTTCTTATATTCAAACAACACAAGACTATACACAGGACATTATGATGGAATGTAATATTGATATTGCAAACATTCCGATAATGCCTGTTTCTCCAAGAATTCCACCTTGGGAACACTTAAAAGCAGAATTTGATTTAGATTACACCGAGTTAAAGAAAAATGAAAATGATAATATGCTTAAATCTGAGTTTCAAGAGCATATTTCAAACCATTACTCGCAACATTTAAAAGTGTTCACAGACTGTAGTATACTCGAGTCATCAGCATGTGGTGCAGGGTTTAGTATACCCGCACTAAAAATCAACCGTTCTTATTGTTTGGGTAATAATTTATCAATATTCACATGTGAACTTGTTGCTATATTAATGGCTACAGGATACATTTTATCTATTCCTAAACAAATACTTCAAGTAGCAATTTGTGTTGATTCTAAGGCTTTGCTCCTTGCCTTAAGAAATTGGAAAAGCAAAAATCGTACAGATTTATTGTTTGAAATACGATTTCTTATACATTGTTTACGTATGAGAGGTACCAGTGTGACTTTTTGTTGGGTACCATCTCATGTAGGTATTTATGGTAATGAGCTCTCGGATGCGTTGGCTAAGTCAGGAGCGGACAATTCTGACGCTGTCATGCTCAAGGTTGACTTAGCTGCATGTGAATATTTTGCACTTTTGGAAAAAGTTGCTTACAGAAATGTTAAACTAGGAAGTGCTGTAAAAGGACCTAGAAGTGTGTCAAGGCTGGTTTATAAATTACGATTGAATTCATAGAGTACGAAATATGTGAAAGATATTACATGTATATGTTCAGAAAACATTACAGTCCAACATCTGATTGTTGATTGCCCAGTGCTGCAATCAATGTACAAAGACAATGGTGTAAACATAACAACTTGTGACATTCGAGAAGTTGTGCGAAGTCCTATTATTTACGATATCGTAAACGTCATCATGAAATCGTCCTTATCAACAGTTTGTAACTGATATCACTACAGTTGTTTGTTTTATTGTTTTGTAACTAAATTAATTGTCTAATATCACTGTCGTGAAGAGACAATAAATTCAACCATTGAAATTGAAATTGAACATGAGTTTATATTAACTATTTTTTCTTTTAGCTCACCTTATACTCTACCGTCTTAACATTTACTGTAAACAAGTGATTTGATCTGCAAGGTAAACTACGTGATATCTTTGGAACTTCGGAACGTTGTCCTTTTAGTACATACAAGATAACTAAACAAGGGGAGTGGGAGGACGGTGATACAAAAACATACACAAGATATAAGGGTATGCCGACGGAGACAAAAAAAGAAATAAAGGGCTTGGTTTTAAATAATTAAAGGATGGGCATCCACTGCTACGACAAACCAACTTAACAATAAATACTTTGTGACTGAAAGACTTGATGAACACGCTTCTATTCATGCGAGACAAGACAAGCTTCTATTACGGCAAGACAAGACAAGAGAACCTGACCGGTTGAAGAACTGAATGATGGCAAATGGCAAAGCATGAAGAAATGCGGGTGGAAAATGAATCTGGGGATGATGGGAAGGGAGGGAGAGGGGGAATGTGTGTGTGGGGGGGGGGTATGGTAGGTAGATGTTGGAGTTTGTGAAAATACATTGTATCGTGTCACAGAAATGCTAGTTCTCATCCCAAACCTACATACACAATGTTATAGCTAATATAGCAGCAAAGAGCAAACAACAACAAACAACAAACACAGCTAAAGATGGGTTGGAATGCATCTGTCTAGGTTACATTTTAACCCTAACGGTTTCTTGTTGTTTTGTGTACGTAACCCTAACGGTTTATTGTTGTTTTGTGGTAGAAACCGTTAGGGTTAAAATGTAACCTAGACAGATGCATTCCAACCCATCTTTAGCTGTTTCACCATAACGTTCATTCTTGCCACCTATATAACATTTTTACTGTTGTAACCAAGACATAACGCGATGTGTGCCCTCCAGCGATCCATGCGATGCACTAACACAACAAACTGTAGAACGTAAAAGAAGATTTATAAGAATGTACAGAAGTAGATAACAACTTCAGTTGAACCTGCATGCCATTCTACAATAGTTTGGACGGGTTCACTGGTACATTACATTCTTCAGCCGATATTGCTTAGCCCTCTACGAAAGCAAGGAGAGCATACACAGAAATGTATGCGATTGAATGTATCTTAATTTAATGCTGCATTACTTTACTTGTTTTTAGGACTTTGGTGAGATTATCCCGAAACAGGACTTTTGTACGATTATCTTCTTCCTTAAAACAATCATCAATTTCCTCTGTGAAAGATTAAAACAGTCGTCGTATAACTATCATATTACATTGATCAAAGTTTGATAATGTATTATATCTTAAGTTTTTAGTTTTCCCCCTCAAGATTTCAAATTAAATTATAAAAAAAAAATCTGGTATTATAAAAAGGTGGTGGTGTTTTTTGTTTTTTTTTTCAAATTCCACGTGAAGAACTTTCATGTAAATGTTTTCTTCGGTCCCCACTCTAGCTCTCACTCCCCACTTCCCTCCACCCCTATCTCTCTCTCTTTCTTTTAATGTTTTAATAGAGAATAATGTAAGCTTTTGACGTAATTGATCGTGCCCTTCTTTTACGTAAAATTACAATTATATCGTATTAGCTTTAAATCCCATGATCTTCTAAATCTTTCATCTTCGACAGAGAACAGAGCGTTTTTATAAATAACCAAAAATCACAGTTACAGACTGTTACTGCTGGAATACCTCAAGGATCAATTTTAGAGCCTTTATCATTTTCTGTCTGTATAAATGATCTTCCCCTTCATATTTCTATTTTAATTAATTTTTTTGCGGATGACGCCACATTACACTCCAAGAATAAAGAACTGTGCAATTTAGCCTCATCTTTACGAAAAGGGGCAAATTAACTAAAGGAATGGACTGATTTGAATAACATGACACTTAATCCAGAGAAAACAAAATCATACAACAAGACAAAAAAGGCAAAGTTCCTGTATTAAACTTTCCCATCTCCCTAAAACTTTGCAACAAAATAGTTGAAAAAGTGCAATTTCATAAACTTCTTGGCGTGACTTGGTTGAATCATTGTTAAGTGTTCGTAAAACTATTTCTAGAAGGACATATCAATTATTTAAGATTATCATTTTTTAAATTATGCATTGTCGCAAATAATTTAATTCGGGACATCTTCAGTAATTCATTGATTTCTCTTCAACTATTTTGGATACTGCTAGTAACAAAGCTACGAAGCCTTTAGTAAGGATTCATAAACAAGCAATTAAAACGGTTGTTCTTGAAAACAAAATCTATCAGAATGATTACGAACAGATCAACCTACTACATCTTGCCAACAGATTAACATTTAATAAAGAATATTTTATGCACAAGATCCTTTCTGGTAAATGCACTCACATATCTTTCTTCTATTTTTTTCTAGGAAAACTGCCCGATTTTCAAAGTAGATATTCCTTTACCAAGAATTGATCTGTTTAAAACCATTCTATCGTATTCGGATTCCTCTTTATGGAATAACAGTCCATAAGTTCTCCACAGTCCAGTCACTAATTACAGATCTTTAAAAAAAAAACATCTTATACAACACATAAAAAATTGTTAATTTGCTACTTAGTTGTAGCTCTACAATAATATCATTCATTGTTTTAAATAAGTGTGTGTGTGTGTATGCGTGCTTGCGTATATACACGTATGTGTACA
Source organism: Oncomelania hupensis (assembly GCA_036898135.1). Classification (NCBI taxonomy): domain Eukaryota; kingdom Metazoa; phylum Mollusca; class Gastropoda; order Littorinimorpha; family Pomatiopsidae; genus Oncomelania; species Oncomelania hupensis. The sequence goes on along the minus strand of CM072512.1, from coordinate 18,459,079 downwards.
TGTGTGTGTGCACGGATCGTAATTGTATTGTTACATTATGATGTTTCTATTTTACATTTATTTTGTTATACTAATTGTTAATGTTACAAGCAAGATGTAAAAAAAGCACAACCCGGGCTTACTTTTACCTTTGTTAAATAAAATTGCTATCTTATCTTATATCTTTCCACCCACCAGTCTCAACTTTTCGATTTACACGCGACAATCTGAACTAGAATCAGAATGATCTGACTTCATGAATTGAAATCTAATCTACATTTGCAAGGTAATTGACAGTCGTGATGAAATACGGATTCTACTTTTCCTTCAACGCAGCTCATCCCTCCCTTTTATTAAAATAATGCGATCGTGACAACTTCCTCCTTGATCCGCCATCTTCTATACCGTCTTCCAAGAATTTACCTGACGCAACTTAAGGTTAGGAAAACCCGCTCCTGCGCTCGTTAGAAATGTCATAAGGACACGAATGCGAAGAATTATGAAGAGTAGTACCAAGAAATGTGTAAAGGAAAGCATAGCTCCAGGGAGTCCTCTCCCATACCGAGTGTCAGAAATCAGGCCTTAAGACTTAAAATGTCTGATTCAGGCGAGAGCCTCAACAGTCGTCGAAGCATGCTCATATTGCAAGGACCCCACCAGCCTCAAGAATGAATGAGAATAAGGGGTAAAACCCAGCAGAGATGAAAGCAAAAGACAAGAAAAAAATGTTCTTTCTACCAGTTCTTAAGGTGTCTCTGCCACAGACAAGATATTATCACAACATAGACGGGAGGTTAAAGCGACTGATGTGCTGGCATAGGGTAATACCCACCTCGAGAAGGTATGCGGCAGCATCACATTCTTCTCTCTGGGTTTGCAAACACGTATATCTATGTGTACATAACAGCGACACTTCGGATTTCCTGCAAATGTAAGTCAAACTAAAGTCTATAGTGCTGTTTTAAAAATCCGGATGTATGTGGACGGAGGAATTTTAGGCGAGATGCATGATTGTATGTGTGTGCGTGAGAGAGAGAGAGAGAGAGAGAGAGAGAGAGAGAGAGAGAATTTTATTTTAATAAATCAATAAATAAAAGGAGATTTAAAAAGAATGTTTGTTTATAAAACACAGGAAGTAATACAATTGGTGTCGGTTATGATTTAGTCATTACATTACATTACATTACATTACATTACATTACATTACATTACATTACATTACATGGGTATTGCTTTAGGTCCAGCGGACTCTTCCGAGCCAAATCAGGACCAAATAATCATGACTACAACTTCGCTGAAAGAGGACTCTCCCCTGATTCGCATAAAAGATCTGCCGAAACAACCCTAGTGGTAACACTGAATGCACTCCACCAGCCGGTCACTTTACAATAAAGACATCCCACGCAGGGGACGCTGAGGCTATACTCTATTTTATCGAACCCCGTTTACAAAAACAAAATAGAATACAAACATCATTATAAAATTTCAACAAAACACATACATATAAAATGCCTACATTGCCAAATAATAACATCATAGGAAGCCCCAGTGACCATTTGGCAGAAAGCATCCAATATTCCCAAGCTGATCCAACAGACCTCACACACAAATGAGGAGTTTTGTTCCCGAAGAGTTTTCAAGAAAAAAGGTAGGTGACTGGTCTGGCGAAGAAGAAGATAGTATAGCAGATTGATAGAACAGAGTAGGAATGAGAAAGAACAAAGGAGAAAGACAGCGAGAGTGGGAATTTAAAGCACTAAATTTTCAGAAAGTGGGGATACTATTTATACTGAAACCCCCGGCACCCTCAAGGGGGGATATGATTTAGTCAAAGAATTAAATTGCATTTAACTTTGGACGGAATGAACGTTGAAGTTTAACGTGTACACCCACCCTCCATGGGCGATTTGGCAGAAGGGGGATAACCATCATAAGGAACAGGGGTAACAACCTAAATTAACGCTGAACCACCAGAGCAATCATCCTTATAAGATGGACAGAGAAAATGTCCACTTTTATCTAGCCCCAATGGGATTTCAACCTGGTGTGCCTGTTACACTCAATCGATGTTGGTGTTTTCAATCAGTTGTTGATTCAGCCCCAATGCTGAAGTACTGATGAGTGTAGCTCAGATTCGTTTATCCACGCAACCCGTTCAAACAGCCACAAGGCACGGAGTCGTATAAAGTTTTCAAACTTTATTCAGCGTTCATCAACAACTGCATACAATCACCTTTTCACTCTCTCTCTCACAACACAGTGTGTCCATTATATATTTTTTCTCTCAACTCGAGATCACGTCCGATCGTTCCAGAACGACGCGTTACCCAATCAAAATTAACTTCGTCATCGCTATTTTACGTCATACAACCATCCTTTCTGTCAAAAGAATGTTCTCAAATATCCCGAAACTTCGATCGATAGTAAACAAGCGGATCTAGAGAATTCTCCAACAATATCGACTAACAAAAATCACCAACGTTATACAAAGCTTCTTCTAACAACAATGCAAACTCAAATCAAAGGTAAATACACTCTATTATTGCATGCTTTGCAAAATAAAACGACAGATCTATCGCGCGCGCTTCACACATAATATCTTCACACGCACCATCATGCGCGTTTCAACGTAACAGTGCCAGACGAACGCCTTACTACTAAACTACGAAGTTGCGGCATTAACTTTGGTGAATATAATTACGTTTGAAGAGCTGGGTCTATATTACAATAAGGATTCCGCATCTAGTATAAATGTCAATTGGACTTCAGGTTGCAGGACCTGAAGAATGATCAATGTGATGTTTGCGTTCTACCAGTGAGAATCGGCTGCGTTCTACCAGTGAGAATCGGCTGCGTTCTACCAGTGAGAATCGGCTGCCAATACTCTAATATGATTCAACACCCACGTTAAGGACTATATTCTCGGCTTATGCTTGCGGTCCCAAATGTTTGCACTCTCTGGCATTGTTTCATAGGTTCTTGAGGGTGTTGCGGTGCTAAAGGGTTGGCGTGTATCCTTGCGTTAAAGAAAACGAAGTGTTTGTTGTTGTTGTTTTTAAAGAGTTCCATAATCACAATGTTGATTTTGATGATGATGGCGGTGGTAGTAATGGTGATGGAGGTGGCAGTTATGGTTGTTGGTGATCGATGGTGATGACATTAAGGGTACAGAAACATCTGGAACGGAGGCAGAACTTTTCATATTGTTACTGATGCGGAATGGAGAACAAGAAGAAGAAGAAGAAGAAGAAGAAGAAGAACAACAACAACAACAACAACAACAACAAAAACAACAACAACAACAATAACAACAACAAAAAGTAGGAGGAGGAAGAACGCAGGAAGAGGAGGTGTGAGAGGACGAGAAATGGAAGCAAAGGAATTAAGTTATGATGACGTCGTTTGACATTTTGTATTATAAAGCGAAGTTAAAATCAACAACTGCAAAAACAACGACAACAACAACAACAAATATTCACAGCCGAATTTTGGAAACCTCAACAATGCAATGTTGTAGTTGAGGAGTCAAAGAAAGGGAAAAAAAAGAAAGATAGAGAAAAGACAGAAAACTGAAAAAAGAACGAAGATGACTATTAAGAAAGAAAGCAGCAGAAAATGGAAGAATGCAAATAAAATCTCTGCAATATTGAACTATTGATCGCGAATAAAACAGCCAAATGTCCAAAGCTCTACAAACAAGCAAACCAAAAGACAGAAACCAAACAACCAATTCCGAAATTGCTACATTGGCGAAACATAATGGATGAAATTTTATACTCCTCCCGCCCCCCCCCCCCTCCCCTTGACTGCAAGTATAATCATTGTTTGCCAATACTCCGGCGAAAACCTATTATTTTACTCCCACTCTAAGACGCGCTGCAAGAAATCTCTATTTTAACAATTCAATATAATAGAAATGTGAATATTTTAACAATTGTTTGGGAGCGAATCCATTCCTCCCGTTTCAAGGGTAAACGATTTATTCCAAAATGTTGATGTTGCATTGTGCAAGTCAAACACATAAAGACTCCGACATACACACGCACACACACACACACGCATACCCCCACGCAAACACACATCTCCTTTCTGCACCTCCAAGAACATAAATATATATTAAGAATATTCGTGCGGCCTTTGGAGAACAATAATTACTTTGATTATTTTAATTTCTGCTTTGTATTTCGCAACTCGTGGCGCTGAACATTATTGTTTTTAAAACATTTTTGTAAAAATCTTACATTAGGAGTGGGTGGGTGAGTGAGTGCACAGCTTCAAATATTTAGGAGCCATTGTATCAGACAATGGGTCCCGACAGGAAGTCCTCTCCAGGATCGCACAAACAACTGCTGCCCTGGCGAGGTTGAAGCCAATTTAGAAAGACAGGACCATCAGTCTACATTCCAAGGTAAGGCTGCTGCGCTCCCTTGTCATCTCCATCTTCCTATATGCTTGCAAAACATGGACCCTCACAGCAGATCTCCAACGAAGAATACAAAGCATGGAGATGAGGTGCTACAGAAGACTTCTGGGCACTTCCTATACCCAGCACATCACCAACGACGAAGTCCGACAGACCATCACACAAGCGATTGGACAACACGATGACGTGCTCACAGTTGTGAAAAAACGTAAACTCCACTCCGATGGTATGGCCACGTCACCAGATCATCAGGTCTTGCAAAGACCATCCTGCAAGGCACAGTGCAAGGAGGTAGAAGAAGAGGGAGACCGAAAAAGAGGTGGGAAGACAACATTCGAGAATGGACTGGTTTGACACTGAGCGAAACAATCAGGGTTGCTGAGGACAGGAAAAGATGGAGTACGCTGGTTAAACGAAAATCTGTGGTGCCCCTACGACCTCCGAGTTATGGGATAGGATAGGATAGGATAGGAGTGGGTTTAAATATATCGGTGACCAAAGTAATAATAAACCAGTTAATAACGATAATAATAATAATAATAACAATAATAATAATAATAATAATAATAATAATAATAATAATAATAATAATAATAATAATAATAATAATAAGAAGAAGAAGAAGAAGAAGAAGAAGAAGAAGAAGAAGAAGAAAATGGGATGCTATACGCGCCTTTTTTCTAAATCAGAATCGAAACGCGGCGATCTGTAACCAACATACACGCTCACATGTTGCAGACACTTCTACATACACAACAAACACACGTTCATCACACGTGGTATAAAGGTAAATCGCTATCATCACTCTTCAAAATTTTATTGTCTTCACCATGACTTTTGGTGTGCCGCAGGGTTCACCATGACTTTTGGTGTGCCGCAGGGTTCACCATGACTTTTGGTGTGCCGCAGGGTTCACCATGACTTTTGGTGTGCCGCAAGGTTCACCATGACTTTTGGTGTGCCGCAGGGTTCACCATGACTTTTGGTGTGCCGCAGGATTCACCACGACTTTTGGTGTGCCGCAGTGGTCGGTTCTTGGACCGATTCTCTTTGTGTTGTACACAAAGCCTTTGCTCGAACTGATTCAGAAACACGATGTAACTGTTGAAGCTTTTGCTGACGACACTCAGCTTTGAAAATCAAGTGTTCCGGTGCAAATCGATGCCAATGTCCAGAATGTGCAGTATTGCAATTTTGACGTCCGATCCTGGATAAACAAAACAAGCTAAAGCTCAATGATGATAAAACAGAGGCTCTCCTTTTCAAAAAGACCAGAACTCCCTTAGCTTGCCCCTTGCCTACCCATATAAGTGTAGGAGAGCATGAAATGTCTTTTTCTCAGTCGGCTAGAAATCTTGGCTTTTTTATGTCAAGTGACATGACACTTGATTTCCATGTTGCACACATTTGTAAATCAGCGTATGCTGCCTTGCGTCAGATCAGCTCCATTCGCTGCTTCCTGCCCGAGTCGTCTCATAGACAAACTACAAAAATTCCAGAATAATTGTGCTGCTAGGCTAGTCTTCAGGGCAAAAAAAAAGCGCGATCACATCACTCCACTACTCCGTTATCTTCATTGGCTACACATAGAGGCCCGCACTAAATACAATTAACTGTCCGTACTGAGCCACAATTTCTTCTCTGGACCCTGCCCTTCATATCGGTCAGATCTGCTGTCTGTCTATGTCCCTTCTCGCACTCTTCGCTCTTCTTCTGACTCTCGCACACTCTGCATGCAAAAAACTAACACCAAAATGTACGGAGAACGGGCATTCACCTATTGTGCACACAAACAATGGAACGCTCTTCCAGCCAACATCAGACACAAGTCGACCACACCCTCATTCAAGCAAGCTCTAAAATCTCACCTCTTGAAACTCAACTATCCTGACCAAATCCTTCATTCTATAGACCCTAGCCCCAACAAATATTTGTTCTGTTTTGGGCTATGCTTGTGGATTTTGTTGTGATTGTGATGACTTGTTTGCAGAAGGTTAACTTTATGTATTGTCTGATTTTGCATGTGGGTTTTTCTCATTGTATAATTTCTAATGCAATATTGTAAGTTGTTTCATGTTTCTTTCTTTCTTTTTGTCTATAAAAAGACAAGTAATATCGCTATATAAATGCCCATTATTATTATTATTATTATTATTATTATTATTATTATTATTATTATTATTATTATTATTATTATTATTATTACTGTGATAATAGACAATTTTACCCCAACCACACTCCCATCCCACCTCCATAACCCACCTCCACCCCACAAAAAATCCCTTTCTACCACAATGAACCAACGACGAACAACGACTAACTATAATAAACTAATAATAAAATAATAGCTATTCGAAGATGGAGATGAAACACATTTTATTTTTCGAAATTTAAGACAGACTGCGTCCAATACCATTTTTGAAGGGAGCGGATAAACCGGAGTACCCGGAAAAACCTTCGGTGACCTGAAAGTTTCGTACCTAAGTCAAATAAGTTCGTTCCCTGTGGGGTTCGAACCCGTGACGTTTGGCATAGGAAACAGCTCACTATCCACTGAGATACCTGGCCCCATCTCTCTTCATTCTTTTTAACTAATACTTGCACAGTTGCTCCTTTGACAGTTCCATCACATAAGGTTTGTCTACGGAACTTTCTTTTTATGAAGGTTATGTCTTAGTAATGAAAAGTACTAAGAAAGCAAACTTTCCCAAAGAAGGACTCTCAAGGCGCTGATTCTAGATATCCAGCATGCACAGAATCCTTGGTTGAAGTTAGGATCAAACCCACCCGATTCCCACTTGCTGCAAACTTTACGCAGTGTGTAACATCATGAATAAAACTACCCACATTAGCTTCTAAATTACAAAGTCGTCCAAAGTTTCACGTAACAAATTTGTTGTCAACACTAACACAGAAACGAAAAGACAATAACCTACGTAGGTCACAAGGCGTTATGGGCGTCTATGACAGACTGTTTTGTGCTAGCACTGTTTTTAAAGAAATACCACACAAAGGCAGCGATAGCCAGGTTTTGCCGCTTGTCCCTCTGACTGATGCATACCGTAAACGTAAGACGCTTCAGGCATGGAGACCATATAATAGTTTTACGACAACGACCAATAATATATATATATATATATATATATATATATATATAATATATATATTCGACGTATATTGGACTTATACGGCGGTAGTAGTTGGTATCCTGGGGCAAATTGACAACAACCTCATTGATCCCCGGGCATCATCAACAAGTGGATAAAGGGAGATCAAGCGTCCCTTCACTGTGACTGCGTAGTGCTTCCCCGTACCTGGAGGACCGGTGGACTACTGTTTCGCCGTCACTTCACGTCTCTTATTACATAGTATAGGGTAGTAGAGTAGAATCACACTGCGTGTTTGAGATCGCTGGAGACCACGCTTGTTCTGTTTCAGGCGCAGACCTCATGCAAGCTTATGATGCTCTGTATAGAACTAGAGTGGAACTACAGAGGCTTGAAGAGTACATGGGAATATTATTGTGTTATGTTTTAGAATTAACAGAAACAATGTGCCCAATGGTGCTTGATAGCATGGACACAGAGAATGCATGCTTATTTTTCTGTGGCGTCAATGATGCTTCATTGCATGTGTTAAATAATACAAATTAATGCTTATTGTTTGATGATATTAATGGTGCTTCACTGCATCAGAGACCATTGCCTGCGTGCACTAAACATGTACCAGAGAATACATGATGACTTTTGTGCAGTTTGGCATAAGTGATGTAGTGAATGCATGTGGGCGGTCTTTGGTTTCAGTGTTTTCATGTTTTCGGAAACAAGTCATTTTGGACATTGCTTATCCAAAGTCTATTTTACCGGCCATTAAGTCAAGTCAAATCAATTCAAGTGAAAAAATCTGTATTATCCCAAATGAATACTTATACAGCATACTGCATCCTTTCTCTCTGCTGCATCTCAGCAAATAGAAAATGTTCAAAAACAAATACAAGATAATACATAAAAACACAAGATAATACATAAAAACACAAGATAATCAGTACTAAAACTACATTTGTTCTAACAATTAAACATTATACTTTCAACTATACTTTTAACACACACATTTTGCAAATATGTTCAGATTCTCTTAATCATCTTATGCACATTATGAATTCAATGCAACATCACCCAATTTAGAGAAAATAATGGAAAAAAAAACCAACTGTATCAAGGCATTCTGCTCGAACACGGGAAGTAACTATTCTAAACGCTAATCATTTCAAACTGGCAACAGTTCCCCATTCCTTACAATTCCAACTCCGCATGAAACATAATAATTAACATGTCGCGCACCAACCAACTGGACAAATGTGTGGGAATAATAATAATAATAATAATAATAATAATAATAATAATAATAATAATAATAATAATAATAATAATAATAATAATAATAATAAGGGTATTTATATAGCGCTTTTTCCTAATGACATCAGTTCAAAAAGAAGTGAAGCAAAAACAATACACCATGAAATTAAACAATGACATAATACAAACATGAAAAATAATATTTACAAATAAACTATAAAAGAGGAGGGAGGGAGGGGATGAGGAGAGCAGCTAAGGAGTGAGGGGGCTTTGGGGTGTGACGGCGGTGGTCAGAATCAGAAAAGAAGGAATGATGATGGCGATGAGAGGTGTGATCAGACTTTTTTTTTTTAACGAAGAGATGAGTTTTCAAGTTGGACTTGAAAGTGGCTATGTTGGAGAGCTTCGAAGAGAGAGAGGAAGAGAGTTCCAAGTTGAAGGACCAAGCACTGGGAAGGATCGACAGCCTGCAGAGGAGATTTTGTAGCGGGGTATTTGCAGCATGAGGGTGTCAGAGGAAGAACAAAGATTTCTAGATGGCTTGTTGAAGTGAATGTTCTGGGACATTCTGTTCATAACAGGAATATATAAATTCAAATGAAAGATATTATTTGATTTCAATTACATACAGTTGTTCGAATCCTCCCCAACACACACGCACACACACACACCCACACACACACACACACAAACGCACGCATACAAACACGCACACACATACAAGCGTGTATTCATGGCAAATTCGGGTTTCGGGCGAAATGTAGTAGTCATCGGAAAGCGTTTTTGTTTGTTTGTTTGTTTTTTACATTGAAAGAACGCAAAATTCACCTAAAACGTAAGAATTAGATTTTTGAATTGGCTCTCTCCGTCAAACAGTTGAACCTATTTCGTCTCCTAATCCTAACCCTAACCCTTCTACTTGAAATTTGTCCAGAAAACAGCCCGTCCCGGATAGAGCACTCCCAATGTACTAAAAGAGTACTCCCAATGTACTAAAAGAGCACTCCTATGTACTTAGAAAAAAGTGGGGCGCTGGAAAAAAGTGGGGCGTTAGCTAAAAGCCCCAGTTTGTGTATGAAAAGGCAAGTTTAGCACCCCATTTCTCCATGAATACACGCCCCCCGTACACACGCACAAACACACGCACACACTCAAACACATCAGCCTGTTCTAGCTCTCTCAATACTAACACAGCCAAACACACCCGCATTAAAAAAAAAATTGCAGAAGATTTCGTCTATTTCTGACAGAACCAATCGTATCATGCACTAGAGAGAGAGAGAGAGAGAGAGAGAAAGAGAGAGAGAGAGAGAGAGAGAGAGAGAGAGAGAGAGAGAGAGAGAGAGAGAGAGAGAGAGAGAGAGAGAGAGATTTCATTTTACGTCTTTACACAATTTGTGATTTTAGACGGTCTTTCACTCACTCATCCGTTCCCTTACAGACACACATGCCCACAAAGACATTCACATAAACATACAACCACGCAAGGACAAGTATATATTAACATAGTATGACATGAGAGAGAGAGAGAGAGAGAGAGAGAGAGAGAGAGAGAGAGAGAGAGAGAGAGAGAGAGAGAGAGAGAGAGAGAGAGAGAGAGAGAGAGAGTTTGGAAATTTATTCGGGAAAAGCGGTAATTCAGCTGTCACAATAAAAAGTAGATCAGACACCAAGTGGGTACTATTAAAGACACGAACAGATACCATACATCGCCTTTGTCCCCTATACGCACTGTGTCCTATCCCTATCCTATCCTGTCCCATAACCCGAAGGTCGTAGGGGCACCACAGATGATCGCTTAACCAGCATACTCCATCTTTCTCTGTCCTCAGCAGCCCTCATGGCTTCGCTCAGTGTCAAACCAGTCCATTCTCGAATGTTGTCCTCCCACCTCTTTTTCGGTCTCCCCCTTCTTCTACCTCCTTGCACTGTGCCTTGCAGAATGGTCTTTGCAAGGCCTGATGATCTGGTGACGTGGCCATACCATCGGAGTTTCCGTTTCTTCACCACTGTGAGCAGGTCATCGTGTTGTCCAATGGCTTGTGTGATGGTCTGTCGGACTTCAACGTTGGTGATGTGTTGGGTATAGGAAATGCACAGAAGTCTTCTGTAGCACCTCATCTCCATGCTTTGTATTCTTCGTTGGAGATCTGCTGTGAGGGTCCATGCTTCGCAAGCATATAGGAAGATGGAGATGACCAGAGAGCGCAGCAGTCTTACTTTGGAATGTAGACTGATGGTTCTGTCTTTCCAAATGGGCTTCAACCTTGTCAGGGCAGCAGTTGTTTGTGCGATCCTGGAGAGGACTTCCTGTCGAGAGACCCATTGTCTGACACAATGGCTCCTAAATATTTGAAGCTGTGCACTGTGTTGAGGGATTGGCCTTGTACTTTGATGTCCGTGTTAATGCCATTGGTGTTGTTGGTCATCATTTTGGTCTTCTCTGCACTTATTTCCATTCCATAAGCTCTGGAGGGTGGTGTCAAGCCTCTGTACAAGCTGTTCAAGTTCTTGTTCCTCTCCAGCCAATCCATCAATATCATCCGCAAAACGAAGATTGGAGATTGCTCTGCCCCCTATGCTGACTGTGCCTTCGTGATCTGCAAGAGCGTCTGACATGATGCGCTCTAGGAAGATGTTGAAGAGTGTTGGGGAGAGTAGGCATCCTTGACGCACACCGATTGTTGTTCTGAACCAGTTCCCGATGACGCTGTTATGGAGGACTGCACTGGTAGCCTTGTCATACAGGCTTTTGACGACTTCTATAATTTTAGGGCTGATGTTGTACACTTTCATGGTTGCCCATAGAGCTGCATGGACTCGGTCAAATGCCTTCTTGAAGTCTATGAACACATGATATAGATGTTGTTGGTGCTGTAGGTATTTCTCACAGATTATTCTGAGGTTGAAAATCTGTTCAGTGGTACTTCGCCCTGCCATGAATCCTGCTTGTTCTTCAGCTATGATTTGTTCAGCTTGTGGTTTCAACCTGTTGAGTATTATTTTCAGGAGGACCTTGCTGGGATGGCTGATGAGGCTGATGGTGCGGTAATTTTCACACTCCTGAAGGTTACCTTTTTTGGGAAGAGTGATGACAAGCGACTGGGTCCATGGTGTAGGCCATTCCCCACTCTGCCAGATCTTGTTACAGATAATGGTGAGAGCATCAGTCATCGCTTCTCCTCCTGCTTGTAGCAGTTCCGCTGGTATGTTGTCCACTCCCGCTGACTTCCCTTTCTTCAGCGATTGCACTGCTGCCTCAACTTCTTCCCGGAGAATTGGGAGGATTTCTTCTTCTTCTCTGCTCTCGGGACATGCTAGAACTGATGGGTCTCCATTTGGTGTATGGTTGTAAAGGTCAGAGCAGTACTCTGTCCATCTGTCCAAGACTTCTTGTTCTTCTGTAAGGCAAATGCCAGACTTGCTTTGGATAGTGGAGACTTTGGGCTGTTTAACACTTGTCAGCCGCTTCACAGTCTGGTAGGCCTTGCTGTTGTTCTTGTTCAGATTGTTCTCTATTTCCTGGCATTGATCTTCTATCCAGTTCTCCTTTGCTGTGCGCATGCCTTTTCGGATGTCATTGTTGATTTTTCGGTAGACATCAGCTCCCTGTGAGGTGTTCTTTTTCTTTTTTAACTCTCTTCGTTTATCACACAGATCCAAAAGTTCAGGTGTGATCCACGGCTTCTTCTTTGGTCGGTGCTTGCCAAGGATCACAGTGGCGGCATCTGTTACAGCTGAGTTGAAGGTATTGGTCATGGTGTTGACATCTACTTCGCCTGCCCCAAAAATAAGCAGTGGTGCAAATTTCCCTCCAATTGTGGCCTGAAATATTTTTGCCACCTCCGGGTCTTGCAGTTTGTCCAGGTCGAACTTCAGCCTAGTGCACTTTGCTGTATTTACTCTCTTCAAATGGAGCCGCAAAGACATCATCACGAGATCGTGGTCACTTCTTATGTCTGCTCCTGGAAAAGTGCGTGTCCTGCCAATGTTGATGCTTGATCTGAAGCGTTTCTTGACCATGATGTAGTCGATCTGGTTGTGATGTTCCCCGCCGGGACTGTGCCATGTCCATCGTCTGGATTTTTTGTGGAGACCAAGCGTGTTTGCCAGTACCAGATTGTTGTATCTGGCAAACTCCAATAGCCTCAGACCCCTGTCATTTGTCTCGTTGTTGCAGTGGGGTCCGCATGTGTCTCCCCAGTTGTGGTGCGCATCTTGGCCAACCTTGACATTCCAGTCGCCTTGCACTATGACTATGTCCTTCTTCGGCACTTGGTCAAGGGCCGCCTGTATATTTTCATAAAAATCCTCCACTTCGCTGTCTTCATAGTCTGATGTTGCAGCATAGGCCTGGATGATGGTAATGTTGAAAGGGGTTGCTCTCAGACGGATGGTAATGAGTCTACTGGAGACTGGGCGGCAACCCATGACAGTGGCTAGAATGTTCTTGTGGACCAAGAATCCAACGCCGTGTTCGTGCCTGTCATCTCTACCGCTGAAATAGAGCTTGTGGCCTTTGTCAGTCGTTGTTTCACCTAGGCCTTTCCAGCGCAGTTCGCTGATACCTAGAACGTTCCATCGATAGTGGTCCAGCTCGTGGGCCAGTTCTTCTAATTTTCCTTCCGCAGTTAGGGTCCTGACATTCCAGGTTCCTATGACGATGTTGTTTCTCGTGCGGATCTTGTCCGGGAACGTTAATTTACCTAAGCAAAGCAAGCATACATCGCGTAATTAGTATGATGTCAGACATTGCATCAATGCTTTTACAACATCGTTTATTGTTGCCGACTACGCCAAATCGGCAAAAATCGGTTGCCTATTTTACGTATTTGTCAACTTTGAAAAGCCTTTAAATAAAAAAAAATCTGCATCTGAATCTGAAAAGCCTTTACAATATCTCGGCAACAGCCTAGACTATTCGCGTTCTCGGCAAGAGATTTCACGAATTCGCGAATTTCACGCTTTCGTTACGACATATACAAAGCTACATAAAAAAAAATCTTATTCATTTAATATTTACTATAATTATAATAAAAGTCTACCATTACGGGCAATAATCAGCAGTTCTTATCAAAGGAAGTAGTAATTATCACATTCAATGGAAGCAATTTGTTATCACTGTAGAACGATAGCAAGTAGTCTTAAAATCAACATCCCTTCCCTAAACGCCCTTTAAAAAAAAAAAAAAGGTTCTGAGAGAATGCCTACACACGCATGCACACCACCACCATTACCGCCACCACCTCTCGAAACCACCACAAACAACAAGCAAAACAATATCAGAAGCCTTCTACAAAGTGTGTTAAGTCCAATGAAACTGTTGTAAACAATTTCTTTGGTGCGTGCACTCGTCCCTGGAAGTATGCTTCGTGTGCCTACTCATAATTTATTCCTAAACCCCAGTCAGCAGCATTTTGCACCAGTTTAGAATGAAAAATGAAGGACATTATTTAAAAAAAAAAAAGTAGCCAGTACAACAGGATATTGAAGTAGTAGCCATTGACGTCAACCTCAGTCTCTGAACCGTTGACTTTTCTACGCTAGTTTTTAAAATAGCTGCATTGCTTCTTCCACTCGTTTTCATTTTTTTTTCGATGATGATTATGGTGATGATGGTGAATGTGAAGGTGAAGGTGATTTTAAGGCTTCTGTTTAAAATGATCGCATTTTTTCTTCTAAATGTCTTCCTTTTTTTTATCAGGTGACAACTGCTGGAGATGAAGGGGTTTGGCTTTTCGATAATAATGATGGGGGATGATGACGTCGATGATGACGGTGGTGTAACAGTGTTCGTTGTGTTGATGGTGGCGGTATCGTTGTAACTGGTGGTAATTCAGGTGAAAATGGTCATGATGTTGAAGAAGAGGAGGAGCAGGAAAAGGAAGATGGGATAGGAGGAGCAAGAAGAAGAAGAAGAAGAAGAAGAAGAAGAAGAAGAAGGAGATATGATGATGATGATGATGATGATGATGATGATGATGATGATGATGATGATGATGATGATGATGATGATGATGATAACAAGACCATCACGGAAAAGGAAAGTGTGTGTATGGGTGAGTGTGTGGGGTTGGGAAGGGATAGGGGAAATGGGGGTTGTTTGATAATTTTTATCGGAAGAAGATTATAATGGCAGTTTGATATGACGACGTCAGTAATGCCGGCGACGACGACTACGAAGATGACAATACAGCTGCTGCTGCTGCTGCTGCTGCTGCTGCTGCTGCTGCTGCTGATGATGATGATGATGATGATGATGAGGAGGAGGAGGAGGAGGAGGAGGAGGAGGAGGAGGAGGAAGAGGAAGAGGGCGATGACGATGGTTACTACTTCAAATATGACGGACAAACCACAGCGTAGGAGAATCAGAGGCACTGGCTGCGTGCTACTAGCTGACGCACTCGAAACTTCGGTTTCCTATAAAAAGAACCACAAATGACGTCCCTCTGTACTCAAATTTTGCGACACCTTCGCCCCCTGCCACATTACCCCCCTCTCTCTCTCTCTCTCTCTCTCTCTCTCTCTCTCTCTCTCTCTCTCTCTCCAAAGGACCTAATGCTATTATCCTATTAAAGGTTTCGACTTCGACTTCGACTTCTCTCTCTCTCTCTCTCTCTCTCTCTCTCTCTCTCTCTCTCTCTCTCGGTGCTCTCCCTTGTCTGGCTTCAAGCAAGAAGCGTGAGAAAGAGCTCCCGTATTTGATACTCAAGTTTTATAGTTTGCACCCATCAACATGCCATTGGAAGGTCTTCCAGTTATGTTAGAAAGTATGCTGACTGCAGTGCTCCAAGAAAATTCTGTGAGTTCCTTCAGATTAGACGCCAAATCCAACCAAACGGTAGTTGTGTTACTATTCAGTCCTCTCACGGGTCATGGCGCCTTTGTGACAGAGCATTCGTCTGCAAATTACCGTCGTAAGTGTCCGTCACAGCTACTGAGAGACAAACGCAGAGCTGAGGATTTCCAATTCAAGCAACAACAACGAAAAGATCAGCAACGACAACAACAGGCAAGTGAAATTTCGTCGCCTTCAGGACTATTTTTGCCAACCCAGTGTGTGCTATAGGCCTAATGATGCGCTGCACCATATCTGCCATTCACCGCCCAGCAACAATAAGAACACGCCGTGTCACTCATCTCCACCTGCTCGTGAAATTCGTGAAGAGGAAGATTGTGATAGCAGTGAGGAAGAAGGCGCTGTGGGGCATGTGCAAGTGCCGTGTATTACTTACCAACGTCACAACACAACACACACTGGGACAGCTCACGATGGAATGCAGAAATTGGCAGACACAACAACAAACAGCGGTGATGTTGACAATGTTGACAAATCACATGTGTCGATCAATGAGATCTGTGAGTCATTTCATGAAGACTTTGCTGATATTATGGATCTTTGCAAACGCCTGGATCAGCAAAAAAAAACAGCTACAAAAGCAGCAACAAGAAGAAGTCCATCGGAAGAAGCCGTCACTTCGTGATCCTCGCCTAAATCCAAGATGAAGAATGTGATTGCACTGATTTCGATCGCGTTCCCAGTGCAGCGTAACATTGTACCGCGATCGGTTACCCACCGCGATGTAAACTGTACATGGATTGTTGTTCTTTCAGTAATGGTTATTGTATCCCTACTCCTCCAGCCCCCCTTTGCAATGGGCGAAAACCTTACGCAAATAAACCATTCAATTCAATTCTCTCTCTCTCTCTCTCTCTCTCTCTCTCTCTCTCTCTCTCTCTCTCTCTCTCTCTCTCTCTCTCTCTCTCTCTCTCTCTCTCTCTCTCTCTCTCTCTCTCTTCTCTCTCTCTCTCTCTCTCTCTCTCTCTCTCTCTCTCTCCCGCTCCTCCAAAGCCTAATTCCCCATATCTGAACCGAACATTTTGTAATAATGTTTTCACATAACGCTTTCCAGTTGTAATAGAGTTGGCCAACGTGAAATCTACCGCAATTCAACATGACCCCCACCTCCCTCCCGGGGGTTTCAGTATAAATAGTATCCCCACTTTCTGTAAATTTAGTGCTTTGAATTCCCACTGTCGCTGTCTTTCTCATTTGTTCTTTCTCATTCCCGCTCTGTTCTATCAATCTGCTATACTATATTCTTCTTCGCTAGACCAGTCACCTACCTTTTTTTTGAAACCTCTTCCAGGACAAAACTCCTCATTTGTGTGTGAGGCCTGTTGGATCAGCTTGGGAATATTGGACGCTTTCTGCCAGGTGGTCACTAGGACTTCCTATGATGTTATTATTTAGCAATGTAGGCATTTTTTATGCATGTGTTTTGTTGATAATTTATAATGATGTTTGTATTCTATTTTGTTTTTGTAAACGGGGGTTCGATAAATTAGAGTATAGCCTCAGCGTCCCTTGCGTGGGATGTCTTTATTGTAAAGTGACTGGCTGGTGCAGAGCCTTCAGTTTTACCACTAGGGTTGTTTCAGCAGATCTTTTATGCGGATCAGGGGTTGTCTGGTCCTGATTTGGCTCGAAAAAGTCCGCTGGACCTAAAGCAATAATCATGTAAAGTAATGAAGTTCAACATGCACAAAACAGTGTGCTGAAGGCAAGATGGAACCCAGGTCACAACATTTATTCAAACATTTTCATTTCATATTTTCAAGAGAAAAATGAAAACTACTACGTATACTATTGTTTATTAACAATCAACATTATACAATATTGTATTGCCAGGTGAACGCACCAGGAATACATTGGGTCATCGCTGCAGCGCAATACAATGTACACATAAAACTGATAAACAAGTTGACAGCACAAACGCCATAAAGAATGATAAGAGATAAAAAGGTAACAAAGTGAATTGTATAATAAAAGCAAATAGTTGCATTCAGTGCTTTCAAAACCAGTGTCTGACGAGCAAATGAGGAAGATTGTTCTTTCTATGCCCAAAAAATCATGCCAACTTGACCCCATTCCTGCCGACATGCTCTTTCAGTGCTTGGACTAGGTCATTCCTACCAGTACAGTACAACTATTATGAACACTTCCCTCTCATGTGGTTTAATTCCCTCTGTCTTCAAACATGCTCTAGTCAACCCTCTTTTGAAGAAACCTGGCCTTGATTCTGAAGTTCTAAAAAGCTATCGTCCTGTCTCCAACTTGCCTTTTCTGTCTAAGGTTCTTGAGCGCATTGTTCTGACCCAGCTTCTACCACATCTCGAGGCACATAGCCTGCTGGAGTCATTTAAGTCAGTCTACCGAAAAAGCCACAATACAGAGACCGCGTTACTACGTGTGGTCAATGATTTGTGGCAGGTGACGGATCAGGGTAGGGTATCGATCTTATCGCTACTTGATCTCCCCGCTGCGTTCGACACCATTGACCACGGAATTCTGTGCGCACGTCCTACTCAATCTGTCATTTTGGGCAACCTCGGGTCCGCTCCCTCACCCTTGGAGTATGGAGTGCTGCAAGGCTAAGTTCTTGGCCCTGTCCTGTTCACAATGTACATTCAACTACTCAGTTCTGTGATCAACGCTTTCCAACATCTTTATAATTAATTTGCTGATGATTCTCAGTTGCATAATTCTTCTCCTCTTGCAGGGATCCCTGCTCCTGCCCAAGACATGTCTGAGTGCATCAGTTCTGTGGCCAGCTGGATGAGTACTAACAAACTGAAAATGAATGACGAAAAGACAGAGCTCATATCGATTGGTTCACAGAGCAGACTGCAACAGACCTCAATTCACTTAATGCCTGTCTCAGATCATCAAATTGAATTTTCCAAGTCTGTCCGGAATCTAGGTGTGCATCTAGATCAGAGCTTGTCAATGGAGACGAAAATAAATAGTCTATGCAAAGCTCTGAACTTTCATCTCCGAAGGCTGGGCGAAATACGCCAGTATCTTACTACAGATGCCACCTATCTGTCTCTTTCATTCTTTCTTATTAAAATAAAAAAGGGAAATAACTCTATAAAACTAACTCTCTTTCTACCATGCATGCTTACTTTCCATGCCAACATACTATAGAACCAATCATTCGTACTACTATTACATACTTCGTCTCTCTTATTTCAAATGCATAAACATATAACATTGCACACTCACACTCACAAACATATGCATAAGAACCGACTCTGTCACATTAAGGCATTGAGCAGTATTTTAAAATAAAACAAAAGATGTAGGGCAACTGATTAGTCTAGCCATGAACTCCTTTGTATGCTTTGTTTTGGGTTAAGAGAAGAACAATAAAAACAGCAAGAAGACCAAGAACAAGGAGAGGAAAATGCTCTCTGACACCAGTCCTGGTAGAAAAGTCTGCAGTCCATGAGACTCGGTGTGACTCGGTGTATACTTCTTCTGTGCGCCGCGGGTGCTAATTTGGCGCTTGGAGACCAATGGCGAGAGGAATAAGGGACAGACACCTCTATAGGTCGAGAGGATCATCATGGCCTGGGTCCCAGTGACTAGAGAAGTAAATATAGCAATAAAGGCCAAGTTCTTAAGGCCAGAAAAGCCCATGATTTCGTGCTCAAGGGTGTTCTTCAATAATGCTATTGGATGCAGTCAATCTTACATTTTACAAATTAAAATTTGATTTCCTTTCCTTTACACCACATGTTCGAGAGAGAGAGAGAGAGTGTGTGTGTGTGTGAGTGCGTGTTTGTGTGTAGGGAAGATATTTTCTATTAGGTGTCTATTGAAAAATGAGGATAATGGGTTCGAAAGTGTATGAACAGCAGATATTAAGAATTTTTTGTGAATCATCAGGACGGGTAGCTTTATTCTTCTTTAGATTCAGTATAAATATATCATGTGGTGTTATATATAGATCTGTTAGTTGTTGTTCATATTGATAAAGTGGAGGAAGCGGGTTGCAGGGGCCTGTAACGCATACCTGTCAAGGGGTTTTCGGTGGTGTAGAAATTTAACAGAAAAACCATAGCAAATGGAGGTTTGGTGTAGCACTAATGTGAATCACGCGATTCGCAACAAAACTGGAAACTTCTGCATCCAATATAAACACACACAATGTGTTTACAAATTTATTGTAAAATCTTGTTAATGCACAACACTTTAGCTATTACCATTATCATTATAAACATTTTCATGTACGTTTTTCAAAATAAAAGTGAAAATGCCCACACACAAAAATTAAACATACAGACAGAAAATAAGGTAGGCAATAATAAAAAAAAATTAAAAAAACAACAAGGGAGACAATCACTGACACAGAAAAAGCAGATGAACTTTTTCCCCCCAAACAAATTTGCTTATTCACAAAACATGGTTTACAATGCCAAGAAAAGAACTATCAGCATTGCACAAAAGCTTATACCAATTAATTTAATAAACATAATATAACTAAATGGCAGCTGATATAATATGAAAGTAATCAAAGAGAAATGAATAATGTTAATGACATGAAACAAGTAAATAAAAAGAACAGTCCTATCAAAATGTACACAATGAATAAAAATTATCCACGGTCGTCGAGTTTTTTAGGTGGAGGCTTTGCCATTTTCTTTGTTCAACTCCGTCTGTCTCTCCCTCACAAAGACTGATCGCAGACTGAAGTTCTGAACGAACACGTGTTGCGGAAGTGCGGTGCTCTTACTATTTACTAAGTGTCTGTAAACCGGACTCGACCGGAACAGACTACTTTCGCGCGAAAACCCCCTTGGTTAAAAAATATTATCGTCACTTTTGAAAAATTGCGTAGCAGCTTTGTGATACGCCGTAGCAATGGGAAAATGTTTAAAATGCGTAGCGCTACGCAAAAATCCGTAGCACTTGACAGGTATGTAGTAACGGTAGACCGTTCAGCGAAGTATTCGTTAAGGATATCAGCCTTTTCTTTGTTTTTGTCTTACAAGACGCCACTGTGCAGTATGGGAGGAATATCATCTGAATGTAGACCTTTCTTTTGCATAAACAAGTTGACAAATTGCGACCATCGTTTGGTACCAAATTTGTCTGGATTGGATACGTCTTCATTTCATTGGTTGTAATATTCGGTTTTCATTGTCCTAATTTTATTGATTACGTTCTTTCTTGCAATTCTGAAGTTAGATCAGTCATCAGGATTGTTTGTGCGTTTTGCTTTCTTATGGAGCTTGTTACGTTCGTTACAGAGATTTTTTTGTATCATTATTGAACCATAACGCATTATGTATGGGCGTGTTATGATTGTTTTGACAGGCACACAAAGTTTGGCTATTTCAAAGAATGTTTTAGTAAATATTTCGCAACTTTCATCCACAGTAAAATCTGAAAATATTTTGTTCCAGTCTTTTTGCAACTGTGGTGCATGGAATTTGTCTGTGTCTATTTTATCATAGTTGTAAAGAGTGCGCTTAAATGTGATATTTTTTTTATATAGATATTTGGTTAAGAATAACATAAGGGACACCATTATCACTGCAGAAAGGAGGAGAAACATCGACGGCTTTGATTAGACTAGGACTTTGTGTTAAGATATGATCAAGACAAGAGCTGGTGGTGACGGTAATACGTGTAGGTGGTTGGATTAACTGGTGGAGCTGGAAGATAATTTATAATATGTAGGTATTGGTGTGATCGTTTGTTGAGCCAATCTGTATTAAAGTCGCCTAATACAATATATTTTTTCATATCATCGTTTGCTTTATTTTTTACTAATAAATTCCAGTATTGTATGTTTGCGCTCGACGGGTGATAGAAGGAACCAATTAACAGGGCTTCTGGATTGTTTAGTTTTGTTTCAATTCACACGGCTTCTAGGTCAGGGATGGCTAGGTCAAGTCTAGGTTTGAAGTAAAGAGCGTTTCTAACATAGATAGCTACTCCCTACCATAGGCGCTTCCTGGTGTGTCTAATGTAACAGGAGGATGAAAGTTCGAGAGAAGTAACTAGCTGTTGTGCTGTTGGTTACAAAGCCATGTTTCTGATGTTTCTGAAGTTTTGAGGTTTGTAGAACGTTCTATGACGTAAGACAGTGCGTAACTCCAGGGATGAGATTTATTTTGATTGGTGGCTGATTGCGACATTCTGGCATTTTCTGTGTATTTCTAATTTGTTGACATTATATAAGCAGCGCGGTCTGCGCTTCAGAGGATTGTTTTGGGAAAGAGATTTTGCATGCAGTAAGTGATGCTGTTTGCTGAAAAAAAAGTGGGAAAACTTTATAACGAACACTCCTACCTTCTTAGGAGAGAACGGGCTGCGTGAATAACGAATTGGAGTTAGTCCTACATAAGATTCCAGAATCGGGGATGTATCAACCATTGCCGTGCAACAACGTGTATGTGTGTGTATGTAGTGCGTGTGTGGTGTGGTTTGGTGTGTATGTGTGTGTTGTGTATGTGTGATGTGTATGTATTGTGTATATGAGTGTGTGATGTGTATGTGTGGTGTGTATGTGAGAGTGTGTGTTGTGTGTATGTGTTGTTTATGTGAGAGTATGTGTTGTGTATGTTGGGTGTGTGTGTGTGCGTTGTGTAGGTTAGAGTGTTGTGTGTTTGTTGTGTGTGTGTGTGCCTGTTCGGATTGTGTACATGTTGTGTATGTGAGAGTGTGTTGTGTGTATGTGTTGTTTATGTGAGAGTATGTGTTGTGTATGTTGGGTGTGTGTGCGTTGTGTATGTAAGAGTGTTGTGCGTGTGTGTTGTGTGTGTGTTCGGATTGTGTACATGTTGTGTATGTGAGAGTGTGTGCTGTGTATGTTGGATGTGTATGCTGCGACATGTGTATGTGAAAGTGTGTCGTATGTGTGGTGTATGTTGGATGTGTATGCTGTGTATGTGAAAGTGTGTCGTATGTGTTGTGTATGTTGGATGTGTGTGCTTTGTATGTGAAAGTGTGTCGTATGTGTTGTGTATGTTGGATGTGTATGCTGTGTGTGTGAAAGTGTGTTGTATGTGTTGTGTTTGTTGGATGTGTATGCTGTGTATGTGAAAGTGTGTTGTATGTGTTGTGTATGGTGGATGTGTGTGCTGTGTATGTGAATGTGTGTTGTATGTGTTGTGTATGTTGGATGTGTATGCTGTGTATGTGAATGTGTGTTGTATGTATTGTGTATGTTGGATGTGTATGCTGTGTATGCGAAAGTGTGTTGTATGTGTTGCGTATGTGAGAGTGTGTATTGTGTATTTCATAGTGTGTGAAACATTTTATTGCATGTTGGTAGAGATCGCCGCGTTTTTAACTTAACCTGATTGGTGATTTGGGAAATTGGTAAAGGGCGCTTAGAACAACAACAACAACAACAACAACAACAATAATAATAATAATAATAATAATAATAATAAAAATAATAATAATAATAATAATAATAATAATAATAATAATAATAATAATAATAATAATAATAATAGTAATAATAATGATAATTTATTTTTATTGTTTTTGTTTCAGCATTTCGTTGCCGCCAATTAATTCAGGTGCCCAAAAGCAGTCCCACTGCCAAGAAAATGTTAAGTTTACAAGTGATAAGATTACCAACAATTCTGTGGAATGAAACGGAGAACTGCTTTAAGCATTCACAATTTACAATGACAAGAAACAAACGGAGAACTGCTTTAAGCATTCACAATTTACAATGACAAGAAACAAACGGAGAACTGCTTTAAGCATTCACAATTTACAATGACAAGAAACAAACGGAGAACTGCTTTAAGCATTCACAATTTACAATGACAAGAAACAAACGGAGAACTGCTTTAAGCATTCACAATTTACAATGACAAGAAACAAACAGAAAAGTGATATAATTAATCATTCACAATTTACAATGACAAAAAATAAACGGAGAACTGTTACAATTTATAATGACAAGAAACAAACGGAGAACTGTTACTAGCATTCACAATTTACAATGACAAGAAACAAACGGGGAAACAAACTAAAAGATTGGATTGGACAAAGGCAAGACAGAACAAAACAATGTACACAAAACTCACAGAACAAAACACAAAACATTACTTCCTACCAAGTCCAGAACTCAAAAATGTATTTGAGATAGAATTGTTTTAATTACCTTAAAAGTAACATGTTTTATTACACACAAAATTCAATTGAACCCTCAATCGTGTGTTAGAAGAAAGCAAGGATTATTATGTTGTGGATGCTAAACAATGACATTAATTTGAGAACATTGTATATTAAATGGCGCTAAACGGTTAATACAGGAAATAAGGTGATGCCCGACGGATTTCGTGTTGTGGGGCACTTTTACTATATTTGGCGCTTTTGGTACTACTGTAATAGAACTTGACAACGTGGGTGCGGGTGTCAAATGTAAAGAGTGTGTTGGGGTGGAGGTCTGTGTGCGTGTGTGTGTGTGTGTGTGTGTGTGTGTGTGTGTGGGTGTGCGTGTGTGTGTGTGTGCGTGTGTGTGGGTATGTGTGTGTGTCCTGAGAGTTTTCTGTTTCCAGGGTCTTTGGTCTTAGTGTGGCCGGGGTCTTTCTGACTTATGTTTCGCAAAATCGTCCTTGATTTTAAAAAAACCTAAAACGGCTTCTGTATACTGTAAATGACCCAAAAACGTAGGACTGAACTACCAGTAGGAGTGCGAAAATTAGCAAAGTTAGTCTTGGAGTACATGAGTACACGATTAAAAGAATACAGGAACTTTCCTAGTTATCTCTGTCCTTCTTCTACTTTGTCCATTTTTTTTTGGTGCGTTTCAAATGACGACATAATCCGTCACGTTGTCGCTGTTCTATTTGTGGAGGTAACGGAGAGTATTCTTTGCTAATGTGGTAATTATATTGCGCAATGCTGCCGATTTCGGAAGAAAACATCAATTTCTGTTTTGACCGCAATGACCGTCTTTGCTTTTTCGGTCTCACAAAAACGGCTTGACAGTCCCCCGCATTCAGAATCTGAAATCAATTATGGATGGTAATGATAATGATAATAATACAGGGGCGTCGCACGGTCCAAAATATTGGGGGGGCAACCCTGTCGACGGGGAGGTGGGGGAGGGGGGGGGCTGACAAGCGGGACGCACCCTGTAATATATCCTCGTACCTTCATCCAACTGAAAGACTGAGAGTAAAAACATTTAATTATTTATGTTCTTCTTTACTGAAAATACAAGATTCATTTCCAGAAACTACAAATACATGATTAGCGATATGTGATAATGATTAAAACCAGGAAACACGAACATTAATTACCTGCCGCAAGATCATCTAGGTTGAAATTGTGTCTTCTCTATAAATCACAAGTCGTTTTGCATATTGCATACATATAATGACCAAACACTTCCACTAGCAGTTTCAGAAAATCAGTCAATTGATCAATTTGTTTTACTAGGGCGTATATTACTCGCAGTTTTTCTAAAGCAAAATACTGTCTGTCTGAGTGCCTTTTGTCTTGGTGATCACAGATGATCTTACTAGTAGTCCATGAACAAAATCTCAGCTAGTTCAGTCCACAAACATCGGAGATGTATTCGCGGACACATAAACAAACAAAACAAACAAACAAACAAACAAACCAAGTGAAACCTATAATGGGGGGTGGGGGTGGGGGTGGTGGTGTAATAATCAAAGCAGTCAAGCCCACGTTATCTGTCCCCAGAAAAGCGAACGGGTCCTTTTTTTCCCCTTTTGCGATCAAAGCACGTGCACGTGTAGGCCTATCAACAAACTAAATCTAAATTAAAAAATATCGCGCACCTCAACTATTTATTGACACTTGCACATTCACCCTTGCCTTACTCATTTTACAGACTAAAGTAAATAATTGATATCAACGAACCTGGAAAACAGACGATTCCATTGTTTTGTTAATTTTGCTCTTTGCGTGATGAAATGACACTTCTTTCAAACAGCGAAAGCCAGCTCTGCTGCCCGGTGATTGCATTAGCACCACGAAATATTTTGTTGTGAAACACAGGCACATGCTAATAGATTATTGTAGTATTATTTCGTACGTTAGCCCTTTACACTACGGTTTAAAAATATGGTGATTTTTTTTTAATTATTGATTCTTCCTGCCTTCCTCTATCGTTTGAAATCTTCTTCTTCTTCTTTTCTTCTTTCTCTCTCTCTCTTTCTTTCTTTTTTTTTTTTGCCAAATTATTGGGGGGCAGGTGCCCCCCCTGCCCCCCCGTGTGCGACGCCCCTGTAATAATGGTTCTGTCTATCTATTGCTAATATTCACGACACTGTAGAATGAATGCCCACTGCGGTTTTGTTTTCAATGCCTTGTGTGCTTCTTTAATCTGAGTGATCGACAGATGACTGGCAATACTCGCCTCTTTCCTAACGCTAGGGTGTCGGATAGCGCAGTGGTTGGAGCACTCGCTACTGTGTCGCAAGTTAAGCACCGTCCAGTGCGGTTAGCACTTGGATGGGTGACCGCAAACCGTGAAGCGACAAATAACAACGCCCCGTTGACTCAACACCCCTTGGGGTCATGAGCAATCTTGCCACTGTAGATTGTTCAAACCTATAAAGGGAAAAGTGAAAGCCACAGTTGAAAACCTGTCTTTCCTTTATAGGCAAGACAGATTCACTGCGGCAACAGTACCCCCGTTGGAGTGCCGGGGGTTTTCAGTATAAATAGTATTCCCACTTTATGGAAATTTAGTGCTTTAAATTCCCACTGTCGCTGTCTTCCTCATTTACTCTTTCCTATTCCTGCTCTGTCCTTCACTCTGCTATACTATCTTCTTCTTCGCTAGATCAATGACCTACCTTTTTTCTTGAAAACTCTTCCTGGACAAGACTCCTTGTTTGTGTATGAGGTCTGTTGGATCAGCTTGGGAGTGTTGGACGCTTTCTGCCGGGTGGTCACTAGGGCTTCCTATGATTGTACTATTTAGCACTATAGGCATTTTATATGTATGCGTTTTGTTGATGATTTATAATGATGTTTGTATTCTATTTTGTTTTTGTAACCGGGGGTTCGCGTAGTTGAGGTCAACCCTCAGCCGTCCCTCGCGTGGGATGTCTTTATTGTAAAGTGACTGGCCGGTGGAGGGCATTCAATTTTCCCACTGGGGTTGTTTCAACAGATCTTTTATGCGGATCGGGGGTTGTCCGGTCCTGATTTGGCTCGGAAGAGTCCGCTGGACCTAAAGCAACAATAAATCAATCAATCAATCAAGTTGACTCAACTGCGACTGAGTACCTACTCTCTTAAGGGTGGGGAAGGTAAAGCAGCAAGGGAGGGAGATGGGCATCACCCTCATTACGCTGGCCCAAGATAAGTATGATCTCCAACATCACGCTCCCCTACGGCCACAAGGCTATGGGACCACCTTTACCTTCCTAAATCGCATTTTTTGTTTGGGTTCGGGAAAATAATTTACGAAAATATCCTTGTTACCGTTGATAACTGTTGCTTTCACTACCCATGAGCTTCCAACCGTCGGAGTCCACTTATATTTTTTGTTCAATTATCAGAGAGAGAGAGAGAGGGAGAGAGAGAGAGAGAGAGAGAGAGAGAGAGAGAGAGAGAGAGAGAGAGAGAGAGAGAGAGAGAGAGTGAGAGAGAACTCATAAAGACACACATTTTGTTTCTTATCTTGTCATGCTGCAGAGCCAGGATTGTATTAACGCTGTGATTATATACGCGACGTCGCATTACCCTTCCTCTCTTGCTTGTGTTGACTGTAGGGACGTAAAGGGTTAACACAGCATCTGTGGCTTGGGGCGATTTAACTGGGAAACCGCAGAAAGCGTGTAGACGTTGATACAGAATGTCCAGGCTGCATGCATATTGTCAGCGTTTCTTTGTCCATGACTCATTACATTACATTACATTACATAATTGTTGCCTTAGGTCCAGCGGACTCTTCCGAGCCAAATCAGGACCGGACAACCCCCAATCCGCATAAAAGATCTGCCGAAACAACCCTAGTGGGAAAACTGAATGCCCTCCACTCCACCAGCCAGTCACTTTACAATAAAGACATCCCACGCAGGGGACGGCTGAGGCTTCACCCCAACTTATCGAACCCCCGTTTACAAAAAACAAAATAGAATACAAACATCATTATAAATTATCAACAAAACACATACATATAAAATGCCTACATTGCTAAATAATAACATCATAGGAAGCCCTAGTGACCACCTGGCAGAAAGCGTCCAATATTCCCAAGCTGATCCAACAGACCCCATACACAAACAAGGAGTCTTGTCCCGGAAGAGTTTTCAAGAAAAAAGGTAGGAGACTGGTCTAGCGAAGAAGACGATAGTATAGCAGATTGATAGAAAAGAGCAGGAATGAGAAAGAGCAAATGAGAAAGACAGCGACAGTGGGAATTTAAAGCACTAAATTTCCAGAAAGTGGGGATACTATTTATACTGAAATCCCCGGCACCCCAACGGGGGTTGTCCATGACTCAAGGACGGTAAACAATAAAAAGGAAGCTGTGGGTTCGGGCAAATAGAATAGACCCAACGTTTCCCGGCGTGTCGTAAGAGGCGACTAACAGGGGTGATGTTAGCACGGCATCACTGGGCGAAAGTCTTCTACACAGAAGTCACCGGCCAGGGCGGAGGAACCTCACGTTACTACAGGTTCAACGACCACGTGCTCAGGGCCAAGGCGAGCCACACTGTATTCGTGGATTTCGGCTGTGGCCAACAGCCTGGAGAGGATTGGGCCCTGCCAGGTCTTTTTTTGCCCAAGACACAACACATGATGAGGCTATCCACTAATTCCATGCCGGATCGGTCGTCGCCCGGCTACACAAGGACCGCGCCTTCCGTTGGCCACCAGGACGGAGGTGAAAAGTATGCTACTGATGGACAAATTAGCAAGATCCGCACGAGAAACAACATCGTCATAGGAACCTGGAATGTCAGGACCCTAACTGCGGAAGGAAAATTAGAAGAACTGGCCCACGAGCTGGACCACTATCGATGGAACGTTCTAGGTATCAGCGAACTGCGCTGGAAAGGCCTAGGTGAAACAACGACTGACAAAGGCCACAAGCTCTATTTCAGCGGTAGAGATGACAGGCACGAACACGGCGTTGGATTCTTGGTCCACAAGAACATTCTAGCCACTGTCATGGGTTGCCGCCCAGTCTCCAGCAGACTCATTACCATCCGTCTGAGAGCAACCCCTTTCAACATTACCATCATCCAGGCCTATGCCCCAACATCAGGCTATGAAGACAGCGAAGTGGAGGATTTTTATGAAAATATACAGGCGGTCCTTGACCAAGTGCCGAAGAAGGACATAGTCATAGTGCAAGGCGACTGGAATGCCAAGGTTGGCCAAGATGCGCACCACAACTGGGGAGACACATGCGGACCCCACTGCAACAACGAGACAAATGACAGGGGTCTGAGGCTATTGGAGTTTGCCAGATACAACAATCTGGTACTGGCAAACACGCTTGGTCTCCACAAAAAATCCAGACGATGGACACATGGCACAGTCCCGGCGGGGAACATCACAACCAGATCGACTACATCATGGTCAAGAAACGCTTCAGATCAAGCATCAACATTGGCAGGACACGCACTTTTCCAGGAGCAGACATTGGAAGTGACCACGATCTCGTGATGATGTCTTTCCGGCTCCATTTGAAGAGAGTAAATACAGCAAAGTGCACTAGGCTGAAGTTCGACCTGGACAAACTGCAAGACCCGGAGGTGGCAAAAATATTTCAGGCCACAATTGGAGGGAAATTTGCACCACTGCTTATTTTGGGGGCAGGCGAAGTAGATGTCAACACCATGACCAATACCTTCAACTCAGCTGTAACAGATGCCGCCACTGAGATCCTTGGCAAGCACCGACCAAAGAAGAAGCCGTGGATCACACCTGAACTTTTGGATCTGTGTGATAAACGAAGAGAGTTAAAAAAGAAAAAGAACACCTCACAGGGAGCTGATGTCTACCGAAAAATCAACAATGACATCCGAAAAGGCATGCGCACAGCAAAGGAGAACTGGATAGAAGATCAATGCCAGGAAATAGAGAACAATCTGAACAAGAACAACAGCAAGAAGGCCTACCAGACTGTGAAGCGGCTGACAAGTGTTAAACAGCCCAAAGTCTCCACTATCCAAAGCAAGTCTGGCATTTGCCTTACAGAAGAACAAGAAGTCTTGGACAGATGGACAGAGTACTGCTCTGACCTTTACAACCATACACCAAATGGAGACCCATCAGTTCTAGCATGTCCCGAGAGCAGAGAAGAAGAAGAAATCCTCCCAATTCTCCGGGAAGAAGTTGAGGCAGCAGTGCAATCGCTGAAGAAAGGGAAGTCAGCGGGAGTGGACAACATACCAGCGGAACTGCTACAAGCAGGAGGAGAAGCGATGATTGATGCTCTCACCATTATCTGTAACAAGATCTGGCAGAGTGGGGAATGGCCTACACCGTGGACCCAGTCGCTTGTCATCACTCTTCCCAAAAAAAGTAACCTTCAGGAGTGTGAAAATTACCGCACCATCAGCCTCATCAGCCATCCCAGCAAGGTCCTCCTGAAAATAATACTCAACAGGTTGAAACCACAAGCTGAACAAATCATAGCTGAAGAACAAGCAGGATTCATGGCAGGGCGAAGTACCACTGAACAGATTTTCAACCTCAGAATAATCTGTGAGAAATACCTACAGCACCAACAACATCTATATCATGTGTTCATAGACTTCAAGAAGGCATTTGACCGAGTCTGGCATGCAGCTCTATGGGCAACCATGAAAGTGTACAACATCAGCCCTAAAATTATAGAAGTCATCAAAAGCCTGTATGACAAGGCTACCAGTGCAGTCCTCCATAACAGCGTCATCGGGAACTGGTTCAGAACAACAATCGGTGTGCGTCAAGGATGCCTACTCTCTCCAACACTCTTCAACATCTTCCTAGAGCGCATCATGTCAGATGCTCTTGCAGATCACGAAGGCACAGTCAGCATAGGGGGCAGAGCAATCTCCAATCTTCGTTTTGCGGATGATATTGATGGATTGGCTGGAGAGGAACAAGAACTTGAACAGCTTGTACAGAGGCTTGACACCACCTCCAGAGCTTATGGAATGGAAATAAGTGCAGAGAAGACCAAAATGATGACCAACAACACCAATGGCATCAACACGGACATCAAAGTACAAGGCCAATCCCTCAACACAGTGCACAGCTTCAAATATTTAGGAGCCATTGTGTCAGACAATGGGTCTCGACAGGAAGTCCTCTCCAGGATCGCACAAACAACTGCTGCCCTGACAAGGTTGAAGCCCATTTGGAAAGACAGAACCATCAGTCTACATTCCAAAGTAAGACTGCTGCGCTCTCTGGTCATCTCCATCTTCCTATATGCTTGCGAAGCATGGACCCTCACAGCAGATCTCCAACGAAGAATACAAAGCATGGAGATGAGGTGCTACAGAAGACTTCTGTGCATTTCCTATACCCAACACATCACCAACGTTGAAGTCCGACAGACCATCACACAAGCCATTGGACAACACGATGACCTGCTCACAGTGGTGAAGAAACGGAAACTCCGATGGTATGGCCACGTCACCAGATCATCAGGCCTTGCAAAGACCATTCTGCAAGGCACAGTGCAAGGAGGTAGAAGAAGGGGGAGACCGAAAAAGAGGTGGGAGGACAACATTCGAGAATGGACTGGTTTGACACTGAGCGAAGCCATGAGGGCTGCTGAGGACAGAGAGGGATGGAATATGCTGGTTAAGCGATCATCTGTGGTGCCCCTACGACCTTCGGGTTATGGGACAGGATAGGATAGGATAGGAAGAAGGGATGAGCTGAAGAATAAATTCTGCTTGCTAACCACCAACCAAGGAATTAAGCCTACTCAACATGGACATACATAAAATTCAAGCAGTCAAGATTATTGAACGTTATCGATCCAGCGAACCGTTGCATTGTTTTCACTATGATGAGTCAGCGTCACATCACAGTCTATAGTCCATAGTCTGCAAAGCCTTCGGGGTATTTGTGCATGGATGCAGCATAAACCAATACCAATCAGTCATAAGCAACCCAAGGCTTTCGTCAGGACAGGCAGACACTCACTCACGCTTCCACCCGCGCCTACAAACATACACACACACCCACACACACACACACACACACACACACACACATACATACACATACTCACCCACTCAATGGTATTGGATGAGGCCAATCTAAAAGTTTACAAATAAAAATTCGATTTTCTATCCGTCTTCTACAAATAGCGACTAGCTTTAATTGATGAATGTGAATTTGTTGTGTATGTAGGAGTTTCTGAAACATGTGAGCGTGTATGTTGGTTATAGATCGCCGCGCTTTGAGTCTGAATTAGGAATAAGGCGCGTACAGCATCCACTACTATTACTGTATTATCATTATTATTGCACACACACACACACACACACACTCACACACACACACACACACACACGCACACACACACCCTCGCTCGCATACACGCACGCACTCGCATACGAACAAATACCTTCGACTTGATTGTTTTATGCCCGTTTATGATCGTGTATGTAAAGTCAGAGTTCTGTAAACTGCATACAATGAATGAAAACATGTGAGTACTGTATAAGAAGACTCACGTTCAACAGTCCTGCTCTATAGACAGGGTTTTAGAATACACGAACATCTCGGTTCTCCATCTTTTATTCAGCAGAAGTAAGTACTGTTATTTTTATCCAATAATCAGCCATAATCAACTCAGCAGAGATGCACTAATCATCATTAAAAGTCTTTGCTTTGTCATTATCCGCTGTGACCTCCGCCAACGTTGTGCTCTGGATTGGTGGGTAAAAACGCAGCTTACCACTGGTAATTGGTTGGCTCTACAGACTTTGTGAGTCCGAAACACGCAACCGATACTCCACCAACTACGGAACATATTGATCAACAAACGCAACGGAGTGCATCTTACAGCTGGACCTTTTTTCAACGTTATAGGAACAACACGCACACTGCAATATTGATTGTTCACTTTCAAATCAAAGTCCACCGTCTCTGGTAAAAAAACCTCAAAAATGGCAAAACAGCAGACTCAAGAGTAGATAGGGAAATACTATGTCGCTATATTTGTCTGTATAATTATCTGACTGTTTGTTTATCTTTCAAAAGCGCAGAATCAAAAGCAGATATTAACTTTCTCTGTCTTTCCATCTGTCTCTGTCTTGCAGGTTTACGATTATCAGAACACAGACTAGATGTGAGACTGGATCCGCTGAACCAGAGGCATATAAGCTTTTACGTGTAATGAAGACATTGATGTCGACAGCTACTTCTCACTCACTCACTATGTGTGCGTGTGTATGTGCGTGTGTGTGGGTGCGTTGGTGTGTTTGAGTGTAGGTATTTGCCACGCACATTTGAGCGCAACTTTCCGTGTTCAGCACCTAGAGACGTGTGACTGGCCGACCCCTATGTAATACTGTCGACTGACCTTTCTGGCCCTTTCTGATTGAAATCCTCTGATCATCGGAAAGAGACCTTGGAACTCTCCCCCCGTGGGGGTGCCGGGGGTTTCTGTATAAATAGTATCCCCATTTTCGGGAAATTTAGTGTTTTAAATTCACACTGTCGCTGTCTTTCTCATTTGTTCTTTATCATTCTTACTCTGTTCTATCAATCTACTATACTATCTTCTTCTTCACTAGACCAGTCACCTACCTTTTTGTTTTTGAAAACTCTTCCGGGACAAAGCTCCTCATTTGTGTGTGGGGTCTGTTGTATCAGTTTGGAATATTGGAAGCTTTTTAGGCATTTTATATGTTTGTGTTTTGTTGATATTTTATAATGATGTTTGTATTCTATTTGTTTTTGTAAACGGGGGTTCCGTAAATTAGAGTATAGCCTCAGCGTCTTCTGCATGGGATGTCTTTATTGTAAAGTGACCGGCTGGTGGAGTGTACCACTGGGTTTTTTTTCAGCAGATCTTTTATGCGGATCAGGGGTGAATCCTCTTTCAGCCAAGTTGTGGTCTTGATTTTGTGGTCCTGATTTGACTCTTTGCAGTCCTCTGTAAGCAATGAATAACTAACTAACTAACCTTGGAAATCTTTCCATCTTGATCATGTGTGTCTTTGCGAACTCAAAAGACATAAATGAGATCATCAGAAATAGAGTTCAACACATCGTTTATCGGATAACCTGGATGGCTTCCAAGATCTGGATTCATTCTGAAATCATAGGAAACTGTAAAATCAGATGACCTCGAAGATCGGATTTCATTGTGGATTTTCAAGTTGTCTTCTGCAGATGGAACTCCTCCTCCCCCTCTTTTATCTCATTGTATTTTCACATTTATCTGAAAAAAAAACCACTTTCATTTGGTCGGGAACCAGCGAACAAATTGTCGGTCTGTAAGTCATATCATAGGAACCACTCAACAGATTTTGTCCCAAACTTTACAAGAACATTACAAAAAAACTACAAGGGTTAGTGACTAGACCCTAGTTCTATTGTACCTGCTCTACCTCAGAGGTCAATATCGTTGCGGTCAGTTCTTAGCTAAACACATTCTGCTGTGTAAATATATCTTAATACGAATGATCCAATTTTTATGATTTTTTTAATGTACATGTCCTTCAATTTATGACAGCTCATAGGTCCATAAGTTTTTTTGTCTTTCGTTTAGTCGATTTGTGAAGTATTTTGATTCAAATAGTATTTTTGCTTCGCCTCAGAAATGACTGGACCGATCAGAGAGAGATATATATAAAGGATATAACTTTAATGCATTTTTAAGGAAATAATATTGCAACCTTAGCCATATGTAGAAATATTATGTCGATAACAACAGAGTGAACTCTATGTGTTTCAGTGTCCACTGTTGAAACAACACGTCTCTGAATAGTGAAAGAAATATGAATATTTTGTCTAGAAAATGTACAACTCTGAAAGGGAAGCCACGCAAGGCATGTAAGACACACTACCACTACCACTACTACTATTACTTCTACTATTACTTCTACTATTACTATAATTAGTAGTAGTAGTAGTAGTAGTAGTAGTAGTAGTAGTAGTAGTAGTAGTAGTAGTAGTAGTTATGGATCTAATCTAGATTTAGCTTTAGGCGCTTAAATGAATACAGAACAACTTTAACTATAAAAGAAAATGAGGAGAACTCATTAACAGTAATCTTATCTATAAAAACTAATGACTCTAACACACACACACTCACTCTCTCTTTCACACTCACTCACCCATGCACACCCACTCACTCACTCGCTTATTTTACATTTAAAAAACATTGTAAAATAGATTTGTTTCAGTGGCCATGATCTCGTAAAAATGATTTTTTTGGCTGCCTAATCAAAAGTTTCTTAACATTATGTGGACGTCTCTAACGCCCAATCAAATATGTCCTTACATCCGGATACCCCTTGACGTTTAATCATACACGCCTACGGCCTTCTGGCGACTAAGATCCTCCTCGGCTTTCTTGCGTGAAAATAAGCAAATAACACTTGTATACTGTACAAGTATTGCTTCTCTGTATAAGATTTCACTAGTTCAGGGAAAACAAATGTGCAAATTGTCCGTTATTTAAAGCACTCCCCGGGAATTGTATTGTAGTTACGTCAACATTCTTTTCGTTAAAAGTTAAATGTGATTTAAAATTCTTCTGTAACCTGAGAGGGAAATAAATCAATTTAATTTTAAAAAGCGAGAAAGATATAACGCGAGAAATAAATAAACAAAATAAAATAAAATAAAAGAAGAAAAAGAGAAGAAAATGAAGAAAGAATGAAGACAGAAAGAAAGAAAGAAACAAAACCTAGTCAGCACTGGGAGACGTCGCACTAGCTGACATTAACAAAATTATTGCCATATCAAAAGTTTCAGAACCAGTTCTTAACAGCTACAGCTGGAAAACTAATTATTATTATTATTATTTGTTTTAAGTAAAATATTCATTGCAAAATGACAAAGGGCAAAGTAACGGACACCAGACGAGAGATGTTGCATAAACCAAATCATATTAAATTAATGATGAATTACACGTTCACGTGCGTTAAAGGGACAGTGCGTCAAAGATGTTTAAATTTAGTTTTGTGAGGCAGTGAGTTTACGTGCTAAAATGCATTGTTTTCACATTTAAAGATTATACATCGGGTAATCGTTGTTCAAATCGACCGCCGAACTTCGAATGTTATGCTCTCTTTCTTGTTATGTAAACAAACAACTGTGCCAACTATAAACACGTTCGACTCGGTGTAATTTTCTAAAAAGATCTTGATGCCATTAATA
Organism: Oncomelania hupensis; assembly: GCA_036898135.1. Taxonomy (NCBI): domain Eukaryota; kingdom Metazoa; phylum Mollusca; class Gastropoda; order Littorinimorpha; family Pomatiopsidae; genus Oncomelania; species Oncomelania hupensis. The sequence goes on along the minus strand of CM072512.1, from coordinate 18,423,162 downwards.
GGCACATAAACACGTGCATGTATCGATTTATATTTTTAAAAAATACTTATATTTCAAAGAGTTTTTTGATGTTGCTTAATCTTATATTTTGTCCGGTGGGGCAACACTCGCTGTGAATTTCCAAAAGGATTCGTGACGCTGACATGTGAGATCTTAGGGCCCTTTAAGAGCTATCTAATTTCAATCAACGCTGTTCCAAAGTAGGCCTACTAAATCCATGTAGGCGGTGGAAGTAATATAAGTTTTAAAGGTTTGTGCAGGTCTAATTGGACGCCCCTGCCTATTTGGACGCCGGCGTCCAACTGGGTCTGACGTAGAGGTATAATTGGACGCCCCTGGCCTAATTGGACGCCCCTGGCCTAATTGGACGCCGGGGCGTCCAATTGGGCATGGAGTGCACATATTTCATTTGAAATGTAATAACGTGTATGTATGTATGTATGTATGTATGTATGTATGTATGTATGTATGTATGTATGTATGTATGTATGTATGTATGTATGTATGTATGTATGTATGTATGTATAAGAAGAATAACAATCTGTATTTAATATAAAATTTATAAATAAATAAATAAAAACATACTTAGGATAAATTATACCAAAGGAGACTAATTCAGGTAATTAATTTGTATCTGTCTGATCTTAGCAAAGAACTGTAAGAAAGTTCCGGCATTTGTATGCTCTAGAACAGGGGTGCCCAATACGTCGATCGCAATCGACCGGTCGATCGGGAAGGTACTGTGAGTAGATCGCGAAGCATTAAAAAAATTGACGTCAGCCTATTATGTATATATTTGTTTTGTATTTTTATGTAGGTAGATCATTTTGGCCTGGTCATTTTATAAGTAGATCGCATGCTGAAAAAGTGTGGGTACCACTGCTCAAGAACCAATATTAGAGTCTTCTTTTCGAAGTTTTTTTTCCCCCTCGTCGTCTTATGTGATAACATTACGTAATGGTGGTGTAATTTAATATCAACTGAATACATAAATGCGTGTGACTGTTTCACTGTGTATATGTATATGTCTTGGTGTTATAGTTTTTAGCAAAAAGTAATATGTGTTTTGGGCTAGGTCCCTCTTCTCTGCACCTTTCCGTAATAATACAGAATCAGTCCTATATAGGTCTAACACATCGAAGGACTTTAAACAACAGATCATCTTCATCATCATCATATTGCAGCATGCTTTTTTTTAATCCCACAGACTGGCACAGAGACTCCATGATTGAAGTGAAGATGTTGCAGATGACTTTAATAATAATAATAATAATAATAATAATAATAATAATAATAATAATAATAATAATAATAATAATAATAAATCTACCAATGTGTCAGTGGCAACTGTTAGCACGTTACCGTCGAAGGCAGCAGCGTATTTTACAGACAAGTTCATTTGTGTACTAAAGGCACTATTGAAGAGCTTTAAAGTCATTATTGCATGTCTGCTTGGTGGATAATAGGGGTGTTCGGTTTTACCGGTTTTCCGGTTAAAATCGGTTCGACTTTCTCACGGTTCGGTAAACCGGTTTGGCCTTAAAAAACCGGAAAACCGCGGTTTTTCTAAGGGACATCACTCGTCCCGTAAAGCACTAGCAAAATGGCAGAAACAGAGACATTCGTAGCGAACACGCGTGGGAAAGCTGACATTTTGAGATTCTTTCTCCTGCGAGAGACAGAAGCAGGAAAGGTTGACCATAATACTGGTTACTGTAAAGAGTGTAAGGCAAGTATTAAACTTGGCGGTGGCACTTCAAATCTGAATGCACACATTCGCCGACACCACCCTTTGCTGCTGCTGAAGCCAGCCAAGTCTGCGGGCCCTGCACCCAATAGATCTAACCCACAAGTCCTACATGCTAGATGCAAGGACTTTTTACAAACGAATTTCACAGAACACGAACTTGGAACAGGCTTTTAATCTTTCAATGCGCATTAATGCAACAATTGTTTTTCTAACCAATATGACATTCGCAACTTCAGATTCCACCAACGGTTTCACAAACTCAAAATTGAAAAGCAAACTCCCAAATCTACCCACAGTGGAGGAGGGAAATAGCCTCTGATTTAAGTAGCTAGCGACATAAGTTCCCAAAAAAACCATTCAATACAGAGGTTATTTCCCTTGCTTACTATGCACCTTTACCCGGGGTAACCAGTTGTAACTTCTAGCCGGTTCCGGTTTTAAACCGCGGTTTTCTATTGGAAAAACCGGTTTGAGAAATCGTACCGGTTCCACCCTCTAGTGGATAATATCATCAATTCGCCTCATCTCTATTGGTTCGAATCAATTACATTACAGAACATTAGCATTTGAGCGCCATTTCCCAGTTGTTTATTATATTGGTATAATATTACATACATATAATTACATACATACATACATTCATACATACATAGGGATAATATTACATACAAACAACGATTTATATTTGGGGCGTCCAGTTAGGCAGGGGGCGTCCAATTAGGCCTCTATGTCAGACCCAATTGGACGACGGCGTCCAATTAGGCAGGGGCGACCAATTAGGCTTCTACGTCAGACCCAATTGGACGCCGGCGTCCAATTAGGCAGGGGCGACCAATTAGGCTTCTATGTCAGACCCAGTTGGACGCCGGCGTCCAAATAGGCAGGGGCGTCCAATTAGGCCAGCACAAAGGTTTCTTCCCTGATTTCATTCGATGTCTGATGTGGAGGGACGAATGAAATTAAATTATGTTACACTGAATTGAAATCTTCCCGGTTCCTAACATATTCTGAACAGAATTTGAAAAAAAAAAAGATATACAAAAGAGAGACATTTGTTTCCTTCTTAACCAATTCACTGAACTTTCCGGGGTCTGTAGATGGAAGTCGGCTGGGAGCTGTTATGCCGGATCAGTTGAGTGTTGAGTGTTGTGTGCTGTGTGTTTTATGTGCTTCTCTGTCTCTCTGTATAGGTCTCTCTCTTCTTCGCCAATGAACATTATAGCGTACATCGCATTACGTTTGACTTGGCTATGCAAATTATTTGTAATCGTAAATCTTCCCTACACAATCATGGCATCTTAAAGGCGTCTAAATGCTCATGCCATTCTATTATGTTGTACCACTTTGGTAGTATAAATATGGAAATAAATCATCAGTCTATACATCCGGGGATAGTTTTGCAACACATTCCAATCATCCCGATGACTGCGAAGAGTTTAGAAAGCCATTAATAATAACTGAAATATGCAATGCTATGGCGCCATGTTAGAGAAACTAGCACGACCCTTTGACCAATCACATCGTTTATCATGCGCCATGACATGCGCACTCCGCGCGACTTCAACCTTTAGCATCGACCAATAAAATCGCTTGTCTCTTAGCGTAACGTGCTCGTTTCCTATCGGAACTGGTTGGCATTTCCTGGGACTGTCATTCGTCATGCGATGTGCTAGGATAACGCATATAGAAGCCGGACAAAACCAGAGCCAGCGAAACAAAATATTGTAACTTTTTGTGTTTTAAGAAGGCGGAATGCATGGGGGTTGTGCTGGGCGTTGGCTAAGCATCAGAGATAAACGTCTTTTCCAACAGTTGTCAACACTAGAGGTAGGATGGAGTGGAGAATGGTTACAAGAAGGGCTGTGGTGGTGGGGGTCAGAGAGAGTTAAATAAAATATGGGTGGTCTTTAATCCTGTCTTTCTACTTTGTAAGGCAGGGGCGTGTGTGTGTGTGCGCGCGTGTGTGTGTGCGTTTGTGTGTGTAGGTGTGTGTGCGTGTGTGTGTGTGTGTGTGTGTGTGCGTGCGCACGTGTGTGTTTGTGAGGGTGGATGGTGGGGCTGAAGCTAGCAGTCCTCCCATTAAGTTAGTTAGTTATTCATTGCTTACAGGGTCCAGCGGACTGCAAAGAGCCGAATCAGGACCACAAAATCAACACCACAACTTCGCTGAAAGGGGACTCGCTCCTGATCCGCATAAAAAAATCTGCCGAAACAACCCTAGTGGTAACACTCCACCAGCCGGTCTCTTTACAATAAAGACATCCCACACAGTGGACGCTAAGGCTATACTCTAATTTATCGAACCCCCGTTTACACAAACAAAATAGAATGTAAACATCAATATAAAATATCAACAAAACACATACATATAAAATGCCTACATTGCCAAATAATAATATCATAGGAAGCCGTAGTGACCATTCAGCAGAAAGCGTCCAATATTCCCAAACTGATCCAACAGACCTCACACACAAATGAGGAGTTTTGTCCCGGAAGAGTTTTCAAGAAAAAGGATAGGTGACTGGTCTAGCGAAGAAGAAGCTAGTATAGTAGATTGATAGAGCAGAGTAGAAATAAGAAAGAACAAAGGAGAAAGACAGCGACAGTGGCAATTAAAGCACAAAATTTCCAGAAAGTGGGGATACTATTTATACTGAAACCCCGGGTACCCCCACGGTCTCCAATTACAACTTTTTCTAACGTTCCTTAAACGCCAGAACACATTCAACAGCATTATCATACTTTAATTTCAAGCTAGAAGGAAACGTCATTTTGACGATGCTTTATATTGTTTGGAAATAGGGAATGCATAATTGTGCACTTGCAAGGTTTTCTACCCATATTCAGTTATATGAATAACAATCTCTCAAAATGATACATTAACTTCTCCGGCCGATTTGCCTTCATTCCCATCCCAAGAAGCCACAGCGGCCCCTTGCATTCTTGTATAGCCCTCTAACTATTCGAGGATTATGAATTAGTAATGTAGATCCACAGTTTCTTCCAGGTATGGTATTTGTCACACTATAATCATTTATAATTGATGAAAATATGTGATCTTTCATTTCACACGAGACACGTCTTACCTAATTATGCAGTACAAACTAGGGTCGTGAAACTTAACCGTTACGGACCAGGGGTGGCCGGGTAGCTCCGTTGATAGTGAGCTGGTTTCCTATGCCGAAGGTCGCGGGTTCGAATCCCGCTGTGGGGACCAACTCGCGTGATTTAGGTACGAGACTTTTCAGGACACCGAGGGTTTTCTCCGGGTACTCCGGTTTTCTCCTTCCCTTCAATAATGGTATTGGATGCAGTCAATTTACAAATTTCAAAAATAAAACTTAATGTTCTGTTCCGACTTCTTTAATAGCGATCTCTTTAGATCGCCGCGCTCTGAGTTCGATTGAAGAAAAAGCGCGCGATAGCATATTATTATTATTATTATTATTATTATTATTATTATTATTATTATTATTATTATTATTATTATTATTATTATTATTATTATTATTAGTAGTAGTAGTAGTAGTAGTAGTAGTAGTAGTAGTAGTAGTAGTAGTAGTAGTAGTAGTAGTAGTAATACAGAGTATCTAATACAGAGTATCTGAGAAGGGCTGGTCGCTTTCTGCAAAATTAGTGGAGTAGTGAGAATTTGAGGCAACATGAGGTTTTATCTTACAGGCACAATTCAGAGGCCTGTATTGCCTTCAGTGCATGTAAGTTTGCTTACATAACAAGGAAGACATGCCTAACATTTGAGCAACAATTACCAATTATATCATCCTTCAATGTGAAATTATGATTGCAATGAAATCCATACGTCATACAACCATAAACAAACATCTTGGACATTGTCGTCCGTTGCTAGAACCTGCAAATCTTTTGCATGTCAATGTCAAAACCCATTAAAGGAGGTCTTTTTTTAAATTTAAATTTTTACTGAAGCCTAGGTTTTTTATCTACATTCTAGAAGAATGTACAAGGTACAAGTTGTATTCTAGCACGCGTAGAAGAACAAGCACACCCAAAACAATCAAAACCCTTCCACTTTATGAAGTAATTGATCATAATATTCGTTTCCTCTTTAAGATCACTTCCCCCTTGTAGGACGTTGACTGTAAACCTTTAACTTTACCCTTATTATTACTATTTTAGCTGGTTATTTAATCCTTCTTATATAGCGGTTTTTTCCAGCTCAAGAGCTGCTCAAGGCGCCGAACATTCAAAAGAAAGTCACCCCAGCTCTAAAGCCCAAACAATAAGGCACTAAACAATGTCTTGACCTGGTGAGCACGTTTTATAACATCAATTACTTAACACGCACGTCTGCTTTTTTCTTCCAGTTTGCGGACCAAAGCGTATTCCGCTGATATCAAATAAACGAGAGCGCCACATCTACCCATTGCGCTCCTACAGCGTTAAAGAGGCTGATGATCGAGGCTTCCTGATCATCCAGACTGTATGTATCTCCTAACTACTGAATGTGTCTGTCAACACCTGATTTTCGAGACGACGTAGCTCTGGCACTGAATGGTGGAGAGAATTTAACTTAATTTATTTTATGATTTTAGTCGTTTTTATATACATTACATATCGCTTTCCCACCTCAAAAGCTTATCAGGCCACTGTCCGAAACAGGATCCAACTCAAGCCGCCCGGGACGCCCACTTGCAGCCTTTGGGCGCATAGTCTGACGCCCAGTCAACTGAGCACAATCCTGGGTCACCGGGTATGAGAGAGATGGACTTAGCGCTTGCTGGGTATTTTTAAGTGGTCGGCACTCACCCGTCCAGGACATGACCGTCAGGATCTTTAAAGTCCTTGGGGTGGAATGCGTACGTGCACAGACAACATCTCGGTTTAAACTCTCCTCCGAAGGAATAATATCACGTAACATAACGTAACATAGCAAGGGTTCGCCAATTGTTTTTCAACAAGAGCTTGCATGCTTGCCCCGGGTAAGCAACATGTCATTTTTAATTTTCCCGTTCATGCACAAAAATATAATTTAAAAAATACATTGTCGAACTGCCCTAAAATTCCAGGAACCTGTCCTACCATTGAACTCAAAGACCTAGCAGACACAATTGACTTTGATGCAGATGCAAATGTTGGGGGTATTCTCAAAGCTTCTCAAAGCGCCGGCCACTACTATCCAGCAATCACAAAATAGTTTGCTGAAATCAGGATTCGAACCCACGTCGCCCGAGACGCACGTACACAAGTCGTGCGCTCTGACGACTGATACCAACATGTCCTACAGTACAAGAAACCAAACCTTCTATCGACCAGCTAAAGGACTTTAATGCTGGCGCATTTGATCCTGATTTAAGGTGTGCTATCACCAAACGAGAAAACATCTGGTCTTTATAGGGCAAGTGAAGAGATAATGAAGGGGATTGTGGTTAAATTCTCAAAAAGGCATATTTTAGGATAAATCAACGTGATAGGGATAAAGATTGCTTAGAGCAGTCAAAATCTATATCTCTTTGTATTGTATTGTATTGTATTGTATTGTATTGTATTGTATTGTATTGTATACTTAAGATCAATATGTTCTGGACAGGCCCGGGTCCACCAAACTAAAATAGCCCACATACTATTTGAAAACGTATATATTATTGAATGAACGTTGATCTCGAGAGAAGTGTATGTATTGACCATCCTCCCTCATACTTCTGCTAAAAGACGCTAAGCGCCATTGTTGAGGGTATTAGCCGAGGGCATTCTTAAGCCTGAAGACTGCCAGCGACGTGACCACCCATGTGACCAGAGCGCAACAGTGACTGGTCAAGAATGACCGATCAATCTGATTTGCAGGACTGGACAGGACATTAGGGCACAGACCTTGGGGCCGTGCGCTTTGGAAAGGCAAAAGGCGGTAAGCGAGACAGCCATTGGAACAAACAGAAAGAAATGAAAAAGAAAAGCAAGACACAGGAGACTGGCAGTAGAGAGAAATATGGGGACGGCGCGTTGTAAAAGAGAAAGAGCAAGAGAGACAGAGAGAGAGAGACAGACAGACAGACAGCCAGAGGCAGAAAGAGAGACAGACAGAATTGATAATGAGTGAGTAGAAGCAGGCCTTGCAAAGACCCTCCTGCAAGGCACGGTGCAAGGAGGCAGAAGAAGAGGGAGACCGAAGAAGGGGTGTGAGGACAACATTCGAGAATGGACTGGCTTGTCACTGAGCGAAGCCATGAGGGTTGATGATGACAGAGAAAGATGGAGTACGCTGGTTAAAGCGATCCTCTGTGGTGCCCCAAAGACTTTCGAGTTACGGGATATTATAGGATAGAATAGAATAGGAATAGAAGAATGTTTCTAGGACTGGTTGAGTGCTTCTGAACGACAAAGATATCAAAGTGAACGACTTTTAAATGTTCAGACGGAAAGAAGAATATATTGAAATGATTTTGTAATAAACAGGGCTTTAATAGCTCAAGAGCTTATGAAGGCGCTCGTCAAGAATAGAATCTTCTTTATAACTCAAGCTGTCCAAGTCGCCAAATTACTGCTTGATGCACACCGAATTTCAACAGAACACAAATATGAGATAAAGGACAGCTTTTGAGGAGTTAGTGATCAGTATTAAACAACACACAGAGAAAGCAATGAAGAAATTGAAAAGAATAAACATAAACCAGAATCCACCATTACAAAATGTAACTTTCGCGTCGGAAAAGCGTAAAAGGAAGAAGTTAGTTAGTTATAGGGTACAGCGGACTACAAAGAACCGAATCAGGACCACAGTTTGGTTGAAAGAGGGCTCGCCCCTGATCCGTATAAAAGATCTGCTGAAACAACCCTAATGATAACACTGAAGGATTCCACCAGCCGGTCACTTTACAATAAAGGCATCCCATGGAGCTGGAGGGGTCGCTGAGTCTTTACTCTAATTTTCCGAACCGCCGTTTACGAAAATAAAATAGAATATAACCATCATTATAAAATATTAACAAAACACATACATATAAAATGCCTACATTGCTAAATAATATTACCATAGAAAGACATAGTGACAATTTGGCAGAAAGCGTCCAATATCCCAAAGCTGACACAACAAACCCCATACGCAAATGAGGAGTTTTGGGAGACTTTTCAAGAAAAAAGATAGGTGACAGGTCTAGCGAAAAAGATAACAGATTGATAGAACAGAATGGGAACGAGAAAGAACAAAGTAGAAAGACAGCAACAGTGTAAATTTAAAGCACTAAATTTCCACAAAGTGGAAATACTGTTTATACACAAACCCCCGGCACCCCTACGGGTGGGGGAGGGGAAGGGGAGTGAAGTCGATCTCGTGTAGGCGACTGTCGAAGCCATTTGAATTGTGTTACACCTACAAAAGTCCTCTCCAGGATCGCACAAACAACTGCTGCCCTGGCGAGGTGGAAGCCAACTTGGAACAGACAGGACCACCAGTCTACATTCCAAGGTAAGGCTGCTGCGCTCCCTTGCCATCTCCATCATGCTTGCGAAACATGGACCCTCACAGCAGATATCCAACGAAGAATACAAAGCATGGAGATGAGGAGCTACAGAAGACTTCTGGGCATTTCCTATACCCAGCACATCACCAACGACGAAGTCCGACAGACCATCACACAAGCCATGCATTATTGACAAAAAAAGTAATAATCTTGGAAGAAGCCAAATAACTCTTTTAGTTTTCCTTCAACAAAACAACAACAAGGAAACGGGTGAGTGGGAGGTGGAAGGTAGGAGTTCATTTAAGAAGATTAAAACAAAATCCACCATTGGTGCTTAAAAAGAAACAGGTATTATAAAAATTCTCTTCATTTGCAGCCAATCCTTAATCCTTAATCAGCTCACAGAAATGCTGGGGTTTATGGAGGAGCGAAATGCTTCTCAACTGACCCTGTGACATTTATGGGTTTAGCCAACTATCCCATCAGCGCGTGAAAGCTAGCATTCAAGCGTGCGGGAAACCTTTAAATGGAAGCAGTAAACGGTACCAACAAAGACAGAAAGCGGCAGGTGTGTTTACAAATTGGCAGACTTAACTTTGTCACCCATGGCAAAGTACCTAACCAATACTAACCGGGCAGGTGGAGAAGACTTAACAGACCCAATACAGTCCGTAATTGCACTTTAGTGGGTAGTTAGTAATTGTTTATAGGGTCCAGCGGACTGCAAACAGCCGAATGAGGACCACTAATTGCATATAATTTAAAGATAATGTAAAGATGAAGTTTGTGGTATGCAACGCGATACTGTCCGGTGTTAAGAGATGTTTTTCAAAGCCCGGGCCGCTCGAGATACATACATGTACTGTAGCCTACAACAATATAATAATCAATAACGATTGAATGGACATTGAATTTTAACGTCTACACCCCCATTGGCTATATGACGCACGGGGAAAACCATTCCAGAGAAAGTAAAAAGGGGGTTGGGGGGGACCAGGGACCTAAATCAACATTGAACCACCGGAGCAATCATTCTGCTAAGATGGACAGTGAAAAATGGACACTTTTATCTCGCGGAGTGGCAGGCGAACGCTCTACCACTGAGGTACAGCGGTGGGGCATCAACAACAGCAAAGAGGCAAAGCAACCTAAACATGGAAACAAACAAAACACAACATAATTTTAAGCCAGGGAGATCTACTAGTCCATTAGCAAAATGATCAAAGTCATAGATGCCGCTAATACTCACACTCTCATAGCATGCTCAGAGTTGTGTTTTTCTGTACTTCCAAGCAAGTAACATTATTCTTGTGCATTGAACATAAATTTTGACATCTTGTTGACCATAAACTGGTAGCTCAATTTTCGTGTTTGCAATAGGTCAGTGTTCCAAGCTGGTTCCAAAACAGTGTGTTACACGCTTTTCTCAATAGTCGATTCAACCCGGTGCTTGAATCTTGATGTGTGTACCTCGAATTCGTTTACCCACGCAGCCTGTTCACTCAGTAATAAGGCAGGAGCCGTCGTATATAGTTTTCCAACTTTATTCAGCAAACATCAACAACTGCATGCAAGATCGCTTTCTTAAAATCACTTTTTTACAAGCACACAGTGCACTACTTATGTAACCTCTCTGCAAGCCAGAAAAAACTTCAAACATTCCATAATCACGCAATAGCACCCACTCAAAATAAACCTCGTCACCGGAACTATGCATTGTCTTACGTCAGAGAACATTCCTCAGATTAAAAGCTATCACCCGATAGATCTTGAAAATTCGTTCGATAATAAACAAGTAATTCCAGAAAGTTCTCCTATCCTATCCTATCCCGTAACTCGAAGGTCGTTGAGGCACCACAGATGATCGTTTAACCAGCGTACTCCATCTTTCTCTGTCCTCAGCAACCTTCATGGCTTCGCTCAGTGTCAAGAGAGCCCATTCTCGAATGTTGTCCTCCCACCTCTTTTTCGGTCTCCCTCTTCTTCTGCCTCCTTGCACCGCGCCTTGCAGGATGGTCTTTCAAGGCCTGATGCTCTGATGACGTAGCCATACCATCGCAGTTTCCGTTTCTTCACCACTGAGAGCATGTCATCGTGTTGTCCAATGGCTTGAGTGATGGTCTGTCGGACTTTGTTGTTGGTGATGTGCTGGCTATAGGAAATGCCCAGAAGTCTTCTGTAGCACCTCATCTTCATGCTTTGTATTCGTCGTTGTAGATCTGCTGTGAGGGTCCATGTTTCGCAAACGTAGAGGAAGATGGAGATGACAAGGGAGCGCAGAAGCCTTACCTTGGAATGTAGGCTGATGGTCTTGTCTTTCCAAATGGGCTTCAACCTTGTCAGGGCATCAGTGGTTTGTGCGATCCTGGAGAAGGTTTCCTGTCGGGACCCATTGTCTGATACAATGGCTCCTAAATATTTGAAGTTAAGCACTGTGATGAGGGATTGACCTTGAACTTTGATGTCCATGTTGATGCCATTGGTGCTGTTGGTCATCGTTTCGGTCTTCTCTGCACTTATTTCCATTCCATAGGCTCTAGAGATGGTGTCAAGCCTCTGTGCCAGCTGTTCAAGTTCTTGTTCCTATCCAGCCAACCCATCAATGTCATCCGCAAAATGTAGGTTGGAGATTGCTCTACCCCTTATGCTGACTGTGCCTTCGTGATCTGCAAGGGCAGCTGACATGATGCGCTCTAGGAAGATGTTGAAGAGTGTTGGAGGGAGAAGGCAACCTTGACGCACACCGATTGTTGTTGTAAACCAGTTCCCGATGGCGCTGTTGTGGAGGACTGCACTGGTAGCCTTATCATTCAGGCTTTTGATGACTTCTATAATTTTAGGGTTCATGTTGTACACTCTCATGGTTGCCCACAGAGCTGCATAGATGGATCTGGTAAATTCGATCGATAATAAACAAGTACTTCCAGAAAGTTCTCCACAATACTACAAAAATATCGATGAAACAAGACTTTTCAACATTACAGGAATGTTTTTATAGCAACAGCGCAGAATCAAATCAAGGGTAAATACACGATATCATCGAATGCTTTGCAAAACAAAAAGACATAAGACATTTTATATCGCTTCAACTTTTACATCGAAGAAATCTTGGTGCGCATGGGGTACTCAGTTGTGTAGGCCTATAATTATATGTAACTCGCTTATGTTTATACAGAAAAAAGCACACAATTAAAAGCAAGCAATCCTGAATGACAAACGCAATCATACATACACATATACCTGCATACAACCTTTCGACACTAAGGTGGTTAACGATTATTGCGGATCTTTTAATGTTATTATTATTTATGCCACGTGCATGCCATGTGCTTGTAAGGCATGGCCACGCCCCTACTGGTTGTTGTAGCCATTTCGATAACGATTACATGCCGTTGTCAGCTGTGGCTGCGGGCACCACGTACTACTAGTACATCATTATTAAATTGCAATCAAAGACGACTACCACCTTCATTTAGTATTGAATATGAGTGACTTGTTTGTTAGTTCTTGTCATTTCCTGGAACCTATACCAGTTTTATTCTTTCTTAAATTACATATGATACTTGCAGATACTTGTACAACCTTTGTATTCTTTATGTGAGGATTACTACTTTCATCCAGCTTTGTATTGTCTTGTTTACTAGAGCAGAAATGTGTTTCTGTATTATTCAGTATGTATTGCATGTTGTTGTGCATTATTGATTATTGTGTATCACAGACAACGAATAGATGGCATAAACGCGGAGCTTTCAATGTTGGTATTACTTGTGCCACGTGCATGCCATGTGCCATTACTTGTGCCACTACTTGTGCCATTACTTGTGCCACGTGCATGCCATGTGCTTGTAAAGCATGGCCACGCCCCCTACTGGTTCTTGCCACCTCGATTAAATGCCGTGGGTGAACTGCCAATGACAATAGTGAATCGAAAATAGGACTGGCGCAAAGCTTATTAAACAGCAGCAATTAAATAGTGTTGTATGGTTATATGTCTGCTGTGACGGTTGCGGACATGTGTTTTTATATTATTCCATATTTGTTGTGTGTTGTGCATTTTTGATTATTGTGTTTACAATCAACGGTTAGAAGGCAAAAAATATGGATCTTTTAATGTTGTTATTATTTATGCCACGTGCATGCCACGGTTGTAGCCTTTTCGATTAAATGCCGTTGTCAGCTGTGGCTGCGGGTATCATTAATTCATTATTACATTGTAAATTAAATTGCAATCAAAGATGACTATCACTTTCATTCAGTATTGAATGTGAGTGACTTGCTTGTCGTTTCCTATACCAGTTTTTTTCTCTTTCCCTTGATTTACATATGATACTTGCAGACATTTGTCGTATAACAGTTGCATTGTTTATGTGAGGACTACTACTTATATCTAGTATTGTATTGTTTTGTTTACTAGAGACTTGACAAGTCTTGACTGCATGATATATACTTCGTCAGCCACTTTTGGCGGACACCCGTATTGAATATGAATGACTTGTTTGTTAGTTCATGTCGTTTCCTGGAACCTATACCAGTTTTATTTTTTCTTGATTTACATATGATACTTGCAGACACTTGTCGTATAACCGTTTGCGGAAATGTGTTTCTATATTATTCAATATTTATTGTGTGTTGTGCAATATTGTTTATTGTGTTTACAATCAACGATTAGAAGGCAAAAATGCGGATCTTTTAATGTTGTTATTATTTATGCCACGTGCATGCCACGGTTGTAGCCTTTTCGATTAAATGCCGTTGTCAGCTGTGGCTGTGGGAAACCAGTAATTCATTATTAAATTGCAATCAAAGATGACTATCACTTACATTATATGTACGTGTGTGTGTGTGTGTATATATACATATGTGTGTGTATGTATGTGCATGTATATATGTGTGTATATATGTGTATACATATTTATGTGTATATTTTCGTATGATCTTGTGACTGCTGCATACATTTTTTGACTTAATTTGTGATTGTTGTAAAAAAAAAGTCACGATTTGTGTGCTTGGTGTTTGTGCTGATTACAGGTCACGATTGGTGTAATTCGGTTTATTTTTTTTTTTGACTTTGTATTGAAATCTTATTTCACCAAAACATTAATTAGCTACAGGCTTGGCTTGCAGTGCGTGTAAATAGCTGGGGCGCGTGTTTCTGGGTGTAGACGGAGAGGCACGTGGGGCGATTGTATAGGTGGATCTCACGGCTATGTATTGATGTTCAAGGATATTGTTTAAACTATGTAGTGAATCTGCCCGGTGCGTTGCCTCGCTGGTTGCTCCCTCTCGCTTCGGCAGGTGCGGGCCCTCAGCTGAGAAGCTGACTCAAGTTGTTTTCTCCTTCGGTGCATGTTTACAATCTTGCCCCAGACTTTGTCATTTCTGTCATCCTGCCCTGTACACATATGCTTTATTTTTGCTTGCTGGCACTTTGGCCGCCCCTTACTGCCCTTGATAGTATGCTATGCCAAATGCATTGTCCACGCCCTTGTTTTTCTTATCTTTATTTCCGTGTATTATTCTTTTTCTTCTCTTATATTTTAACCCTTTTTTCAAGAGAGAAATTTCACTTGCGGTTGCAAAATGCTGCAGTCATGCTGCATGTCATTGTACTACCCTTTTTCTTTGGGAGGCCTACGGAGATAACTTATTGCATCTTGACACGTTTCAGGCAAAATATGCTGGTTAATGTCATTTTGATCCCATTCCTGGCTACTTTTCTTTTTGATGTACTTTTGAGTACTGTGACGTAAATGACTTGTGATCTTGTGTTACATAGAGCCAGGATTGGGTGTTTTTATTCCGACGGTCGTGCTCATCGCATAACAATTTTAAAGAGTAAGTCGATGGTTATTTCTTGTGTGGTGTTGTTGTTTGCACAAAATGTTCCCCTAGCATTGTTTGTTGCTTTTTGCCATGTCTGCGATACTTCTGCTAAGCCCTTGTTACGTAATGAAAATGCTCGTCCTGATAAAACCCCAGATGAAGAAGCGTCTCTGTCTATTAGGCTTATTGGTTTGATTAGAAAGCACTTGTTGCGCTGTGGTGATGTTGAAAGCAACCCTGGACCTAGAGATGAAAGTTATATTAATGTGATTCATGTTAATGCCCGAAGTATGGCACACAAATTACATTTGCTTGAAGCAGAATGTCATAAATACGATATAATTACATGTTCTGAAACATGGTACTCTCCATCGTTTACAGGCAACGTTGATCTACCTAATTTCCATGCTCCTGTTAGGTTAGACCGTGTGGCCCAGGGAGGGGGTGGGGTAGCTATATGGGTGAAAAATTCTTTGTTGTGTAAACATAGGCCTGATCTGCATGTTGCAAACTTAGAAGCAGTTTGGATTGAAACCAGAGTAGACAGTGCTTTGTTGATCGGATCTTTCTATCGCCCACCTCACGCTACTGTAGATTACTGGGATTTAGTTGTTGAAAGTTTTGAGAAAGTCAATAATACTGGCACAAAGTTTATTGCACTTGGCGATTTTAATGCGGACTATAACTCTCCCCCACAACATCTCGTAGACATTCTGAACAGGTTTCAGCTGCATCAGCTTACTAATGCCGACACACGTATAACTGAAAACACTAGTACACGACTTGACTTAATTATCACGCAGAGCCCTCAGATTATCTCTCAAGTAGAAGTCTTGCCCGAAATATGCAGCGACCATTGCGTCCCCTGTGCAACTATTAGTAGTAAAGCTGCTAAGAACTCTTCCTTTAAAAGAACTTTGTATAACTATGAAAAATTAAATGAAACGTTATTTTGCACTTTGCTGTCTGAAATAAATTGGCAAGAAGTCGTCGGTGTAGGAGACGTTAATCAATGCACAGAAGCCTTTACTAAACTTCTTTTTGAAGCCGCATGCAAAAGTATGCCCGTAAAAACAGTTACCGTTCGATCTAAGGACGCTATATGGCTGAACGTTGAAATAAGAAATGCCCTTAAACAAAGACACAATCTTTTTAAACGTGCAAAACGTAGTGGCACTGAGCAAGACTGGACAGCTTATCGTCAATACAGGAATCAAGTGACAAGAAAGATTCGAGATCGCAAAGCTGAATATTTAAATGAACTGAATGACAAAGCATGCGACCCATCAAAATTCGGCACCAAGGAATGGTGGAAACTTGTAAAAGATTTTATGAATAAAAAAGGTATCAATGACGATATTCCCCCTGTATTCTTTAATGGCACTGTACACACAACTGATACAGAAAAAGCTACTGCATTCAATGATTTTTTCATTCAACAAACAACACTAGAAAATGCTGATGATACTGTTCCTGATGTACCTCGATTAAATACTGAAATTAACCTTATTGTTCTTACTACTCAGGATATAAAGAAAGTAATTTGCAATTTGGAAAAGAATAAAGCAGTGGGTCCAGACAAAATTCACAATAGAATATTAATTGCTGCAGTTGACGTACTTTCTGGACCACTTTGTACTTTGTTTAATCGATGTCTTCAAATTGGTATTTTCCCAAATATATGGAAAATTGCACATGTAACACCAATACACAAAAAGGGTCTCATGGATGAATGCACCAATTATCGTCCCGTATCTTTGCTAAGCTGTGTTGGTAAGGTGTTTGAAAGATGCGTTCATAGTTACGTTTACTCGTACCTAAAGTGTTACGGCATTATTACCTCTTGCCAATCAGGGTTTACCCCTGGAGACTCTACGGTTAACCAGCTGACAGTGATATATAACGATTTATGCACAGCTTTCGACAAAGCTGTTCAGTCTGTATTCTGTGACATCTCCAAGGCATTTGATAAAGTTTGGCATAAGGGGCTACTTAAGAAGCTTGAGGCTGTAGGAATTAGAGGAAAACTTCTTGACTGGTTCAAAAGCTACTTAGAACATCGTAAACAGGCTGTTGTTGTTAAAGGATGCTCTTCAGAATATAGTAACATTACAGCTGGTGTCCCACAAGGTTCTGTATTGGGTCCATTGTTATTTTTGATTTACATTAATGATATTGTCTCTGAAATTGAATCCACAATCAAATTGTTTGCTGATGATACAAGTATATCATTAGCACTGAGAAATCCAGACGTTCGTGCTGAAATTCTAAACTCCGACCTGGAAAAGATTTGTAACTGGGCAAAGCAGTGGAAGGTCACATTTAATGAAGCAAAAACCGAGTTACTGACTGTCAAACGTGACGCATCACCTGATCCTGACCTAACTTTTGGAAATAGTATTTTACAAAACAGTGAATCTCACAGGCACCTGGGTGTCTACTTTCAGAACAATTTGAAATGGGACGAACACGTTAGGTCTGTTATTCGTAAGGTTACTTTGTTATCTTCATGTCTGCGGTCATATAAATATAAATTAAGTCGAAAAGCTCTTGAAACTATGTATAAATCTTTTATCCTTCCTCACTTTGACTACGCTGATGTTGTATGGGACAACTGTACCGAACTACTTTCATATTCCCTTGAAAAAATTCATCTAGAGGCTGTCAGAACTATTATAGGAGCTGTAAAGGGTACTAGTCATGAACTGCTTTACCAGGAATCTGGTTTTTGTAGTCTTAAAGAACGCAGAAAGAGACACAAACTGATACTTTACCATAAAATGATAAATGATAATTGCCCAGAACACCTATGTGCCCTGCTACCACCGCTTGTTAGAAGTACTAATCCATATCACCGTAGAAGACCACTTGAAAGAAAAATCCCCACTCATAAAACCGAAATGTACAAGAAATCATTTATACCTTCTGCAACCATCTTATTCAACGAATTGCCTGAAAATCTCCAATCGAGTCAATCAACTAGTAGTTTGAAAAGATTTTTGTCAAGAGATGATCCTGTAGTCCCACTTCATTATTATTATGGTCAACGCGACCAACAGGCTCTGCACTGTAGAATGAGGCTCGGTATGAGCGACCTTAATTATGACTTGTTCCGCCGCCATTTATTGGACGATCCAACTTGTAACTGTAATTATCCAGCCGAGACATCAGAACACTTTCTTCTCTCCTGTCCACTATTTATTAATGCAAGAACACAGACAATACATACTCTGAATCTTGAATCTCAAGATGTTATAATATTACTTCATGGCAACGAATGTTTGTCCGTGCAGGAGAATAGTATTATAGTGGCTGTTGTTCACGAATTTTTGCGACTGTCTGGCCGTTTTCACTAATAGTAACTAGTTAACTTGCCTTTTTGTCTGGTATATTAAAGATAGTTGTTGTTATTGTTGTTTCTTTTTTTGGTACCTAGCTACCTCCCGCAAACTCCTTGCTGCAACTGTTTCCTAGTGAATCTCTCGCTATTTGTATTATTTCATTATCTTTTTCTAATTGTTTCTGTTTTTATTTGTTATTATATTTGTGTATATCTTTTTTAATTAATTTGTAATGTAATGTAATGATTATGCTTTCCTTATTATTGTTATTGTTCTTGTGTTGATGGCAATGTATTTGTATCTCAATGATGTAATTATTCCGCCTAAATTGAAACAGATTATTGTAACTTATACAGGTATGCACTCACTTAAGCTTTGCCTTTTGTGTATTCCTGTTACTGTATTTATGTATTTGTCAGATCAGAAATTTAACTGAATAAAACATTGTTTAAACCAAGGTGGTTAAATCAATTATAGATTAACACAATGTCTCATCAGGAATGACTAGAATTGACAAATGTGTGTGTAGTAAAATAGTAGGCCTATGTTGCTCATGTTTGCACACTTTATCGCGTGCACTCACGCTTACACGAAAAATAACATTATATATAACATAAATAATATATGTATTATTTGTCACTAGACTGACTGTCTCTCTTTCTTTCTTTCTCTCTCTCTATCTCTCTCTCTCTCTCTCTCTCTCTCTCTCTCTCTCTCCCCCTCACACACACACCTACACACACACACACACACACGGCACATATTACACATCATTGTCCGACTCAGAAAGCGGTACATTACTAACACTGCTACCGATATTTGAGAGGGAGACCGAATTCCTATGAGGCTGCTAAGTCAACAGTAAAGTGGGGAGGGGGGGGGGGGGGGGGCAATAAAGCGTAGCTGGCCTGGGGTGATTACACAACGGTTCGTTACGATACAGGGGAGGTGGTGGGCGGGCCCGGCAAGCAAAGAAGGTAGGAGAGGGGGGTAACGTAGTAGTGAAGGGCGGAAAGTGAGAGGGAGAATTAGGTGGTGGTGAGGGTATAGGGCTTTTGTGGAGAAAGGGAGGGAGAGGTCGGGAAAGCGAGAGCGTTACGGGTTGGGGGGTGCTAGTGGAGTGCAGCTAAGGTCGCAGTGTGTGGGGGGGGGGGAGGGGGTGGTGTGGTAGGAGGACGATTTTCAGTCATGTTTACTATTGGCAGAGTGATAGCAGAGGGCACGAAGGTCCGCTTCATTCTCTCAGTCCTGCACTTGGCAGCGCGGTACCTCCGTCCCGATCCTCTCTCTCTCTCTCTCTCTCTCTCTCTCTCTCTCTCTCTCTCCCTCTCTCTTACTCTCCTCCTTCTTTTTATCTCCTCGTCCACTTCTTAATTTTGGAAAGGATACAAAATAAAGTTTAGGTTCGGCTAATAGTTTGTGTTGTTTTCCATTCCACAGGATAGTTGGATTTACCCTTAGTTTAGAAGAACAAAGACATTACTTCTGTGACAAAGATACTTCAGTCGAAGGAGAAGAACAATACTTAAAAAGAAAAAGAAAAAAGAAAGAAAGAAAGGAAGAAGAAAAACGAAAGCAAGAAAGAAAGAAGGTA
Organism: Oncomelania hupensis; assembly: GCA_036898135.1. Lineage (NCBI taxonomy): Eukaryota > Metazoa > Mollusca > Gastropoda > Littorinimorpha > Pomatiopsidae > Oncomelania > Oncomelania hupensis. The sequence goes on along the minus strand of CM072512.1, from coordinate 18,403,221 downwards.
AAGGAATGTAGGCGTATAGATCTGGTTAATATAACAAACTTTCTATATAAAAACCTGCCCAAATAACAAGCCGTGTGATGGTCTGCCGGCCGTACAAGAGGCCACCCATCATAGAAATACTTATGATAGGGTGGTCTCATGGCTCATTTGGTTAGTCGGTGGTTTAATATTCCAAAGGTCGCGGATTCAATTGCCGATTCCCTAAATAATAAATTTTGTCGGTAAATAACTTGCTATTTTATTTATAATAAATAATTATATAGTTAACTAAGGCATTGTTGCTAAAAAAAAAAAAGGGGGGGGGGGGGACTATTTACCTATATAATGCATTATTTAGTAGATTGTGTGAAATTATGTATTGTTTTGAAATGTTTCTAAATAATGTTTTGTTTACAAATATAATGCATTATTTAGCAGAATTTCATAAATAATGTATTGTTTGTATGTAGATTATAGTCACACGACACTTTCGCATATAGGTGACTACTGGACCGATTTATACTGACACCAGCGGGCCAGTTGTTGGTTATTTAGAAGATGTTGGTAAATATTGTATTATGTCCTTAAAATTTCATTGTTTAGAGACTGCAATTTTCATTATTTAGGGGATTCGCACATACAAGTCGTGTTACTGCGAGGTAGTGTGCAGTGATTTGGGAAATCGTGATTTTACGTTGTTTTGCGATTTAAAATGAGACAAATGCTTTGTTTCACTTTATTTGTTTTTATATATTTGCAAAAGTATTATTATTGGGAACTGCAACGGTAACGGCTCCGGGAAAAGTGGGATCCATAATTATTTCTGCATTGGCGGGATTGCATTCAGAGTAAATAAACATGGAGAACTTGCTAAAAAAAAAAGCAGAAGCGTTGGTTCCAGTTTGTCAACAATTTAATACTCTTGCCACTCCTTCTACACCACACCTATCTCTCCGTTTTGGGCTAAATAAATACAAAAAGAAAGCGTTGCGTTGTTTTTGTTTCTTCTGACGAAGATACTGAAAACAACACTGAACTCTCCCTCACAAAACTGACCTTGACCTTTCGTTTGTTTTATTACAGACGTTTTACAGACGTTTTACCTTCGAATTTATAGAGCGATGTATGTTGAAAAAAAGTAATTTACACAAATTTTGGATACACAATCTTTGGACAGACCTTGCATTTAGTTATAGAAAGCAGTTAAAGTATAGAAACCAATGTTTCAAGCGAATCCTGGAATCCCTTAAATAATGAAAATTACAATGAATTGTTTACGTAAATAATGAACTGTTTAGCAACATCTTCTAAATAATACATTTTGTTTTAGCAAATTCTGCTAAAGAATGCATTATACAGGTAAACAAATAATTACTTAGAAACATGTAACACAATCTGCTAAATAATGCATTATATAGGTAAATATTTCCATATTTAGCCTCAAGGCCTTTTTTTTTTACCTATATCACGATTTATTTACAACTATGTATATTTTAGGTAAATTATAAGTTATTTACGGAGAAAATATATTATTTAGAAAAATCTTACATTGTTTGTAAACAAATAATTATGTAGAAAATATGCTTCTATATAAAGATTATTAAGTTCAAAGTGTTGAAAAAAAAACACACCGAAAAAGTCGCAACTAAATATTTTACAAAGGGAATTCCATATACTTCTCCCGGTGATTGACATAGCCTGGGCGCAGGTAACTGAACAAGGATGATGAAGATAACGATGGCGATGCTGATGCTGCTGCTGCAATTGCTCATGATAATAATGATGATGGTGAGGCTGATCATGATGCTAATGATGACGACGGCAATGACGATGATGCTGATGACGATGATATAGTAGTATTCGTGATCGTAATGTTGGTTGTAATCACGATATAACAACATACAACATGAGTGTCTTTTACTTTAATGTAATTAACTTTTAAACCTGTTATCTGTACATTAATAAAAGCGAGAAGGAGAATGATATATAGATGTATAGATGTCCAGTAAGAATGTGAAGTGCCAACTGTGTAGGGCACATTGTTATGTTTTCTTTTTATTGATTGACATTTCCTTTAACTGCCTGCAAAACATGTCTTAATATCTCAGAGTGAGATAATAAAGTTTTCTTGTATCTTGTTGTATCTTGATGATAGTAATACTGGCGGAGCTGCTGCTGCTGCTATCGCTAGTTTCGTTGTCGAGATTATGGCGATGAAACAAAGATAACGAAAACAATGATGCTGCTTCTGCTGCTGCTGTAGATGATGATGATGATGATGATGATGATGATGATGATGATAATGATAACATGATGCTGATGCTGATGAGAATGATGATGATGATGATGATGATGAGGAGGAGGATGTGGTTAAAAGCAATGATGAAAGGCTAGATAACGACGACGACAATGATGATCATGATAACACCGCCGATGAGGTCGGCAGGACAACATGAATTCAACATATAAAATATTATTTATTCCCATTTCAGTGTACAATATTTCAACCAGAAAGTGCACAGAGTAAAGTTAGTTATTCATTGTTTATAGTGTACAGCGGACTGCAAACGCTAAATCAGGACCACAAAATCAGAACCATAACTTGGTTGAAAGAGGACCCACCTCTCATCGGTATACAACAGATTAAAGAAATCATTGAACAATGCGGCCGATTTTTTAAGAAGAAGAAGAAGACGACAAAGCCACAAGAACTTGAAGAAGAAAATCGATCGGATCAAGGCATGAAATTAGAGTTTAAGTTTGGGGAATGTCAAGATCAAGAAATATAATTCATGACAACAAGCTCGTAAATTAAGCCCCATCTAGTGTTTTAAAGAAAGTTAATACTGGAGAAAATTTTACGTTTAATCGTTCTTATCGCCCACTTGCAGCCTTTGGGGGCATAGTCTGACGCTCAGACATCAGAGTACAATCGTGGGCGACGGGGAATGGGGAGAAGCAACGCAGCGCTTGCTGGATGCATTTGAGTACTCACCCGTCTTGGACATGCGCGTCAGGATCTTTAAAACATGTAACGTTTAATCGAATCTCTGTATGTACAGAAATGGGCGGGATGGGGGCGGGGCGAAGAAAGAGAGAGAGAGAGAGAGAGAGAGAGAGAGAGAGAGAGAGAGAGAGAGAGAGAGAGAGAGAGAGAGAGAGAGTATAGTATAGATTCGCGTATAGGACAAACCGTTTTAGATATTCTTTTTTTCCAGAGGCTGCTCTCGCTTTAAATTCCTCATAATGTCAAATTCATAATGCGGTAACTGACGTCACGTGATAATCCACTGGCACCTACTTGTTTATTTTTACTATTTGTTGTTTGCGTGTGTATGTGTGCACGCTTGATCGGTATTTTATTAGCTGGTAAACGTGTGTTTGCATGTATGTTTTATGAATGTTACTGCCACATCGCAACATATTCCATGTGCATGTTTTATGTCAATTTGGCCAATAAACTTCGTTCGTTCGTTGTTCACGTTTCTGTTTCCTTTCTCCGTCTCTGTCTCTCTCTCTCGCTCTCTCGTTCACCCTCTCACTCATCACGTATTCCCTCACACAACTTGTCCATTTGAAACTCCCAACCCGCTACAGGGTATTTTTTCAGCAAGCCTTTATCGCTTGTAATTGTGTTTACGTGTCTGAGGGTTGGGGTCATAAAGATGACGTATCAAAAACAGACCCCATAATGTTTAGAAATGAGACGATCCACCTTGTGGGAAGAGCTTTGAAAACAGGCGAAGAAATAAATAATGAGAGCATTGTTTTCAACTGTATAGTAGTGTATAGCATAATAATATAAGTAACTGCTTTGTTTTCAAATTGATAACAACATTGCTCTTTTACGCAAGTTATACGCTTAAACACTTATACTCTTTTGATGTAGTCAGGAATCGAGCCAAATGTCTGTCTGTCGGTCCGTTGCACACAATGTCTCAAGAACCACTAAACAGAAGGCCTGGGTTAGCGGTCAGATCAGCTTCCAGTGCAATCCTTTGTGCTCTACCTCAAAAGTCAAGGTCGAAGGTATCAGTTGTTTGCTAAACACATTTTGCTGTATAATTTCAACAACAACAACAGCAAACCGGTTTGCATTTTGCTGTGTAATCCCAACAACAACAACAACAACAACAAAAACCGGCTAAAACGAATTTGGTGATTTTTAAGTATACATGTACTTACTTCAACTCATGGTCAATCACTCTTTAAGTCGTTTTTGCATTCCATATATATCTTCTGGGGCAAAACTCCTTATTTGTGTGTGAGGTCTGTTGGTTCAGCTTTGGAATATTGGACGCTTTCTGCCATGTTATTATTTGGCAATGTAGGCGTTTTATATGTATATGTTTTGTTGATATTTTATAATGTTTGTAGTCCATTTTGTTTTTGTAAACGGAGTTCAATAAATTAGAGTATAGCCTCAGTGTCCCCTGCGTGGGATGTTTTATTGTAAAGTGACAGGCTGGTGGAGTGCCTTCAGTGTTACCACTAGGGTTTTTTCGACGGATGTTTTATGCGGATCAGGGATGAGTCCTCTTTCAGCGAAGTTGTGGTCTTGATTTTGTGGTCCTGATTCGGCTCTTGGCAGTCCGCTAGACCCTGTAAGCAATGAATAAATAAATAAATATATAAGAGTTTTCAAGAAAAAAGGTAGATGACTGGTTTAGCGAAGAAGAAGGTAGTTTAGCAGATTTCGACAATGGGAATTTAAAATATATATATTGGAAATCCTGCAAGGCACAGTGCAAGGAGGTAGAAGAAGAGGGAGACCGAAAAAGAGGTGGGAAGACAACATTCGAGAATGGACTGGTTTGACACTGAGCGAAACAATCAGGGTTGATGAGGACAGGGAAAGATGGAGTATGCTGGTTAAACGATCATCTGTGGTGCCCCTACCACCTCCGAGTTATGGGATAGGACAGGATAGGATATTGCAAATATGTCAGACTGTTATATAATTCATATTTGTACTTTCTCAAAAGTCATGGTGTTACGTTTGAGACTCGCACAATAGATCCGACCATTTTGTTCTGCGAAGCATGCAATATTAGAGCATAATACTACAGGGGAAAAAAGGCAAATGTCACACATTTCCACTTTTGAGATAAATGAAATTTTGTCTTTGACTTGTGCCCCTTTTCCCCCTGTATGCCTTTTCTTTGGGTGTTTCTGTAGCAGTACATAGGCCTTTTTTGGGTTGGATTTTACTATTTTGCTAACCTTCAGGCTTATGTTTATATAGTAGGGGGACATAACTCAAATAATTGGAAAATGTGACATGTGCCCTTTTCCCCCTGTGGTCTGTACTGCCGAGCGGAGTATTTGACTCACGTCTCTCGGCCACCACTTTGAAAACACGACATTTGTTCTTCATGGCTGTCCATTCGTCTTCTTCTTTTGGTGGTGAGCGGGACTACATTGTCGGCAGGTGTCACATTGTCAAAGTTCCGGGTCTCCTACTTTATTCGGGCGCCTTTGCGCATGCGCCAGGTCATGTCCGGACGGCTTTTTCACGATGTTCTTAGGCGTCGTAACCCTAAACCTAACCCTAACCCTAACTCTAACCCTAACCCTAATCCTTACCAAGACTACGATAGCACTGTGCGCATGCGTCGAATTTTGTAACGCGTCGACCAATCAGAATGCTCCCAGTCGCTCCCAGCCCATCTAAGATACTAGGAACTATGACGATGTCACACAGGCATGGTATGCAGGTCGGTGGCAGCGACTTGTGTGAAGTGTCGTGGCACTAGTAGCCGGGAACTCGGTTTACTACCAACACGCTTTACTGCCTTGCAGGGCAAATATTTTTATGTCCCCCTTACGAGGGATAATATGAAAATAACAGCTCGGGTTGGACCGTGTTCTCAAGGTGGTGGCCGAGAGACGGGAGTCAAATACTCCACTCGGCTACACCTTGTTGCTAGAAGAAGCTTTGTATAATTTTTATAATTTTCGTCGGTCGATATTGTTGAGTATTTTCTGGAATTGTTTATTATCAATCGAGGCTTCTCGATCTTACGAGTAAAAAGGTGTCGAATCATCTAGATTCGTAAACACGTTTGTGACGTAAGACAGTGCATAGTTCCGGTGATGAGTTTTATTTTGATTGGGTGTTATTGCGTCATGCTGGAATTTTCGAACATTTTCTCGATTGCAGAGAGGCTATATAAGTAATGTTCTGTGTCTGCTTAGTGAGTGGGGCCGGGTAGCTCAGTTGGTAAGAGCGTCTTGCTAGTAACCGAAAGGTCGCTGGTTCGAATCCCGGATTGGTCAACGTGTGATCATATTATTTTCCCCTTTACCAACAACTGGCCCGCTGGTGTCAGTATAAATCGGTCCAGTAGTCACCTATATGCGAAAGTGTCGTGTGACTATAATCTACAAACAAACAAACTGCTTAGTGAGTGATTGAGAGAGGTTTATGATGATTTTTGATGATGATCTTTGAAGTGATTTTCGGAAAGCGATCTTGTATGCATTGTTGTTGTTTGCTGAATAAAGTTGGAAAACTGTATACGACGATTCCTGCCTTGTTGCTGAGTGAACAGGCTACGTGGGTAAACGAATTCGAGTTACACTTATCAAGACTCAAGCATCGGGGCTGAATCGGCCATTGATAAATAACAACGTGTAAGACACAGTTGCTGATTTTCCAAAGTTTTGCACTGTTTCTCAAAATGTCCAACTCAGATTTTGATTAAATTTAACCTTGCAGATAGCGGCCAAGCGTTCCATGTTTTCATTTTGCTTCTTTACGATAAGCCCGAGACAGAATAGCACCACAGAGTTTAACACTTTTCAAAATACCTCTTTCCAGTTATGTGTGTGAGTGTCTGTAAGCCCATTTCAATTGGTTTGCCATCTTGTCTTGAAAATGACCAAAATGATAGGTTAGACCTATGACAAACCCTTCTTGAAAAAGAGACAAAATAATAATTGCCCTGCAAACTGGAACAAAATTGCACCTTCAATTATTTAGAATTGATATTTTATGCTCAACGTCAAGACGAAACCATCACGGTCGATTTAAGTTTGTCGACTAGATTTTTTTAAATACAGAAAATGTTGGAGTTATGCATTCACCTGAACCTCTAGTTGTTGTTTTTTTTTAAACAAAGTTCAATCTTGACTTAATTTTCAGATGATAAATGATTTTCCAAATCAAGATGTCATCCCATACAACATAATGATACGGTGTGCCATTGTTGCGTTTATATTGTCAATCCCAATTGCTGTTTTCATGCACAATATATGCTGCCTGTTGACAATGTTTTTGTTTTTTTTTGTTACTGATACGACAACCATGCATTTGGGGGTCAGTTAAAAAAATATTTTAAAATCAGTTTGTTGCTATATTATTATTATTATTATTATTATTATTATTATTATTATTATTATTATTATTATTATTATTATTATTATTATTATTATTATTACATTATGTCCCAAATTTGTTTACGTGGCACCCCTTGGGGTCATGAGCAATCTTGCCACTGTAGATTGTTCTAACCTATAAAGGGAACAGTGAAAGCCCCAGTTGAAAACCTGTCTTGCCTTTGTAGGCATGACAGATTCACTGCGGCAACAGTACCCCCGTTGGAGTGCCGGGGGTTTCAGTATAAATAGTATCCCCACTTTATGGAAATTTAGTGCTTTTAATTCCCACTGTTGCTATCTTCCTCATATACTCTTTCCCATTCCTGCTCTGTCCTATCACTCTGCTATACTATCTTCTTCTTCGCTAGATCAATGACCTACCTTTTTTCTTGAAAACTCTTCCTGGACAAGACTCCTTGTTTGTGTATGAGGTGTTGGATCAGCTTGGGAGTGTTGGACGCTTTCTGCTGGGTGGTCACTAGGGCTTCCTATGATGTTAGTATTTAGCAATATAGGCATTTTATATGTATATGTTTCTTTGATGATTTGTAATGATGGTTGTATTCTATTTTGTTTTTGTAACCGGGGGTTCGCGTAGTTGAGGTAAACCCTCAGCCGTCCCCCGCGTGGGATGTCTTTATTGTAAGTGACTGGCCGGTGGAGGGCGTTCAATTTTCCCACTAGGGTTGTTTCAGCAGATCTTTTATGCGGATCGGGGGTTGTCCGGTCCTGATTTGGCTCGGAGGAGTCCGCTGGACCTAAAGCAACAATAAATCAACCAATCAATCATGTTTACGTGGCGTGTGTGTGTGTGTGTGGGGGGGGGGGGGGGGGCGCGCGCCAATGCGAATGGCAGTACCTCACCTGTCCGTCACGAGCAGACTGTGAGCCTAATTTCAGTAATATCTCCATTGCTTTCCGTTCAAGGGGACGAAGAGGACACAACAACCATGGTTTTGTTTTTCTTTTAAATCAAGATTCTCTACTGACGTCGACATAAATAAAATCCTCAATAATTTTAAAGAGATATTTTCTTTTTTCCTGTAACAGTTGACGGAAAGTTTCCGACAATTGAAAGGGATATTTTTTTTTAAAACAACATTCGGGATTTTTACACCAGTTCTAAGCACGTTGATCCGTGAAATGAAATGGATTTTTTAACATTTATATTCCGCTTATATATCCTACATTATCATCGCTGCTTCAGCTACTACCTGTTCAGAAGTTCCTCACAATTCCAGGCCTGTGGAAAGACAACATGGCGCAGCTTCTGAAAAATTCGGGGAACTGAAGGTGCATCACGACCACCGGATGAATCCAGTTGAATCTGTGCACAACGTAACAATGGAATAACAAACAAGGACCGCAGAGCCTTACGGAGTGCCAGCGTCATAGAGAGAACTACCTGGGATAGGCCGCCAAAGAAGACAAACCCATCAATTCGGTAAGCAAGGTTATTACAACGAATCCTGTGTGGCAAGCACACATAAAAGGGATCTATACATATGAAGAACTGACCAATCAATCATAATGAAAACATGCTCACAGTGGTGAAGAAACGGAAACTCCGGTGGTATGGCCACGTCACCAGAGCATCAGGCCTGTCAAAAACCATCCTGCAAGGCACGGTGCAAGGAGGCAGAAGAAGAGGGAGACAGAAAAAGAGGTGGGAGGACAACATTCGAGAATGGACTGGTTTGATACTGAACGAAGAAACCATGAGGGTTGCTGAGGCAAGAGAAAAATAGTTAAACGATCATCTGTGGTGCCCCAACGACCTTAGAGTGATAGGATAGGATAGGATAGGATAGGATAGGAGGTCGATTAGGTGAACACTCACCCGTAAGGACTGAAGATACTACACGACTAGAAATTACAATGAACATATGATGGTCTTCCCAGACCCAATAGAAACAGTGCAGCTATATGTTAGGTTAATGTAGCAGCATAGTACTTGCCAGCTACTAGTTTAGACAGTAATGGGGACAGTCATAGACTTTTCATTCTCTCAAATGCCCAAAGCCGCGAGTTTCAACCTCGAAGGATTGAACTTATGTGACTTTGGTTGGAGATGTTCAGATCGCCGAGGATTTTTTCCGGATATTGCGGTCATTATTATTATTAATATTATTAATATTATTATTATTATTATTATTATTATTAGTAGTAGTAGTAGTAGTAGTAGTAGTAGTAGTAGTAGTAGTACTTATTATTATTATTATTATTATTATTATTATTATTATTATTATTATTATTATTATTATTACTACTACTACTACAACTACAACAACAACAACAACAACAACTACTACTACTACTACTACTACTACTACTACTACTACTACCACTACTACTAATGCTAATACAAATAATAATGGTATTGGATACAGTCAATCTAAATTTCACAAATAAAACCTGATGTCTCTTCCGCCTTCTGTAATGACGATAGCTTTAAATTGCCGCGTTTTGAGTTTGATGTAGTAAAAAGTTTCATGATACCATCTTGTATTATTATTGTTTTACTACTACTACTACTACTACTACTACTACTACTACTACTACTACTACTACTACTACTACTACTACTACTACTACTACTACTACTACTACTACTACCAACAACAACAAAAACAACAATAACTACTACTACTACTACTACTACTACTACCAACAACAACAACAACTACTACTACTACTACCACCACCACCAACAACAACAACTACTACTACTACTACCACTACCAACAACAACAACAACTACTACTACTACCAACAACAACAACTTCTACTACTACTACTACTACTACCAACAACAACAACTACTACTACTACTACCAACAACAACAACTACTACTACTACCAACAACAACAACAACAACTACTACCAACAACAACTACTACTACTACTACCAACAACAACAACAACAACAACAACAACTACTACTACTACTACTACTACTACCACCACCTCCACCACCAACTACTACTACTACTACCACCAACAACAACAACCACTACTACTACCAACAACAACAACTACTACCAACAACAACTACTACCACTACTACTACTACAACTACTACTACTACTTCTATAGTGTACGTTTAGTATTCATGCTGAAAAAGAAAGTATTTCTAAAAGAGTTATTACGAGAGTTCTGATAGATTGATACAGCCTACAACTACTACTACTACTACTACTACTACTACTACTACTACTACTACTACTACTACTACTACTACTACTACTATAACTACTGCTACTATAACTACTACTACTATAACTACTACTACTACAACTACTACTACTACTTCTATAATGTACGTTTAGTATTCATGCTAAAAAAAAGTATTTCTAAAAGAGTGATTAAAACGAGAGTTCTGATAGATTGATACAGCCTACTACTACTACTACTACTACTACTATAACTACTACTGCTATAACTACTAATACTACTACTATAACTACTACTACTACTATAACTACTGCTACTATAACTACTACTATAACTACTACTATTACTACTACTACTACTATAACTACTACTACTATAATTACTACTACTACTATAGCTACTACTACTACCACTATAACTACTACTACTGCAACTACTACCACTACTATTACCAATAGATACAGTCAAAAGGGACCCCCTTTGGGGTGCCGGGGTTTTCAGTATAAATAGTATCCCCACTTTCTGGAAATTTAGTGCTTTAAATTCCCACTGTCGCTGTCTTTCTCATTTGCTCTTTCTCATTCCTGCTCTGTTCTAGCAATCTGCCATACTATCGTCTTCTTCACTAGACCAGTCTCCTACCTTTTTTCTTGAAAACTCTTCCGGGACAAGACTCCTTGTTTGTGTATGAGGTCTGTTGGATCAGCTTGGGAATATTGGACGCCTTCTGCCAGGTGGTCACTAGGGCTTCCTATGATGTTATTATTTAGCAATGTAGGCATTTTATATGTATGTGTTTTGTTGATAATTTATAATGATGTTTGTATTCTATTTTGTTTTTGTAAACGGGGGTTCGATAAGTTGGGGTGAAGCCTCAGCCGTCCCCTGCGTGGGATGTCTTTATTGTAAAGTGACTGGCTGGTGGAGGGCATTCAGTTTTCCCACTAGGGTTGTTTCAGCAGATCTTTTATGCGGATTGGGGGTTGTCCGGTCCTGATTTGGCTCGGAAGAGTCCGCTGGACCTAAAGCAACAATTATGTAATGTAATGTAATGTAAAGTCAAAAGG
>CM072512.1:18354117-18386617 GCA_036898135.1 Oncomelania hupensis | reverse complement strand
TCTTCTTCTTCTTCTTCTTCTTCTTCTTCTTCTTCTTCTTCATCTTCTTCATCTTCTTCATCATCATCATCATCATCATCATCATCATCATCATCATCATCATCATCATCATCATCATCATCATCATCATCATCATCATCATCATCATCATAATTCTTCTTCCTCATCCTCATCTTCATCATCATCATGTTCTTCTATCTATCTATCTATCTATCTATCTATCTATCTATCTATCTATCTATCTATCTATCTATCTATCTATCTATCTATCTATCTATCTATCTATCTATCTATCTATTCGATAGCAACAGCAGCAGCATCACCACCACCATCACCTCTACCATCACCACCATCACCGTCGCCAACGAAACCGTCAACATCGCCATTGATACTTTAGAATCATCTTTATTTTACTCCTGACCTATGACCTAATCTGCCATGTGCAAAGGATTTGAAGTCGCTGGGGTAGGAGGAATAATATAAACAGCGATAGGGAGAACTAAACAAAACTGCAGGTAAACGTCAGGTAAGACTGCAAAGTTTATACCAATGGAGATGTAAAACGATGGAGGTAACCTCCGATGTTTTGCTTTTGCGCCAGGTTTCTACCATCTTCAGTAAACAGTAAACTTTATTGTCCAAATCTTTACAAAGTGGAAAAATGGCTTCCAGCGCCCAAGAAACAACAGAAAGACAAGAAGACAAAATGCCGTCACTCCCCCCCCCCCCCACACACACACACAACACACACACACCCATCACAACATCCCCCCCAACTCAACATCCTTACACGTGAACGCAAGCACGCGCCCACCCCTGCCACGCCACACACACCCCTCCACACAGACACACCGACAAACCCAACAACAGCACCCGCACGCGTACATACAAACCACTCACGCTACTTAGTTGCCAGAGGCTCTTTTGCTTTTATACTAATTTATCGCTTGACAGAAAATACGGAAACTCCGATGGTATGGCCACGTCACCAGATCATCAGGTCTTGCAAAGACCATCCTGCAAGGCACAGTGCAAGGAGGTAGAAGAGGGAGACCGAAAAGAGGTGGGAAGACAACATTCGAGAATGGACTGGTTTGACACTGAGCGAAACAATCAGGGTTGCTGAGGACAGGGAAAGATGGAGTACGCTGGTTAAACGATCATCTGCGGTGCCCCTACGACCTCCGAGTTACGAGATAGGATAGGATAGGATAGGATAGGATAGAAAACGCACACCCATCTTGACATTTCTTAGCATTCTGTAACGGGGTAGCAGACAGGTTGTGTAGTATAAAGTTCGCAGTGATGGTACACTCGCTTAGCGTGCCACAGACGCTGGTTTGAATCCCACCGGTAGCAAAAATATTTTTTTCTCACAGGAGTCTGCGTCCCACAATGACACTTCATACCATGCTTCACCTCCCCTAAGGTCGCAGCAGCAGCGGTAGACAGGTGACAAGCTCAAATAAACGCACATAAATTGAGATCGTATAGTTCCGCTCAATTGTTCAGGAAGTTTGGCAGTGTGCGGGTACGTGCAGATGCAAGTTGGCGCTTTGGGGGTAGCTTCAATTAGATCCTGTTTTAGGTCAGCTTCTTGAGCAGCTCTTTGACGGTCGCTGCGCTATATAAAACAACTGTTCAGTTCATGTACCTTCCGGACTTCTCGTCATGCCCTCTTCACATTCTTCAGCTTAACTGTCTATTGCTATGTTGTGAGTATAGTAGCCTACTTGTAAAGAGGACTTCGGACAAGCGGCACACGCTGACAAGAAAATAACATTGTTATTGAGCTGGCTGAAGCTAAACACTGATAGTCAACGCGATGCGTGAGAGAGAAGGACTATCTATATTTTCATGTCCGTGTATATCTGATCGAGATTATGAGCCAAGGTCAAGCAGCGCTCTGGGTGTGAAGACAGTGACCGAGTTAGTGCAACTGCATTCCCATCTCCCCCACAATCACAATCACTAGGAATCGTAAGACGTTAAAGACAATGCGTTATTTGTATCCCTTTTATCGTTTTAATCATAACGCTGAATGACGACGACGACGATTATGATGATGATGATAATGATGATGATAATGATGATGATGATGATGATGATGATGATGATGATGATGATGATGATAAGATTAAATCTTAAATTGACGTGATAATGTCTCTTCTCTACCCCTGAACAAAAACATTCACCAACACACATACACACACAAACACACACAGAAAAACACACACACAAACATAAACACACACACACTTCCACATTCACACACCTACATTTACACACACACACAAACACACACATGCACACGCGCAAATACACGCACTGTTAACTAAACAAGGATAGACTAAAAGGTTCATCAGGTAAAATAAATGAACCATGATGAAATCGAAAAATAGAAGCTACTCCCAAATGATTTTCTCTCTCGACAAGATATATAGTACGTGTATTAATCAACATTAAAGCGGGGAGCAGAGAGAGAGAGAGAGAGAGAGAGAGAGAGAGAGAGAGAGAGAGAGAGAGAGAGATTTTGGACCGTTGCTAAGTCAGCACCGGGCTCGATCGATCATGATCAATGTCGATGAAAGAGCGCCACTGTTTTCTTCTTTCTGTCTCCTTTGTAATGGCTCGCGGTTTGAAATCTGTTTGTAATGTATCGGTGGCGCTCTAGTTGTAAAGCGCTCTTAAATGACTCTCATCGATCACATCAGCGGGAACGTCGACTTTAAAATACTATTATTTTTTAGTTAGTCTTCTGCCAGGTAACACTGAATCAACACGCTGATCGTTGTTAATGCTTCGCTGGAGTTGCGGGCGAATTTGAAGTGTTAAGGTTATGACAATGGCAACAAATACTGCATTAACAGGCAGTATCAACTTATCTATGCCGCTTATACTCGTTGTCTCCAATATTAAAGAGAAATGCTCGTTATTCTTTGAGCTCTAAGTTGTTAATGCTGTGCAATAAATATAGAATAAATGTAAGTCCGCGTACTTTTAAAAAGGCTCCATACTGCTTATTTTTTAATTCTCTCAGCGATCCCGGATGTTCATGATCGCTTACATTCCAACCGTCTCAGATCCCGAACTTCTTGAACAGGTTCGACATTAACTGTCCTATCCTATCCTATCCAATCCCATAACTCGGAGGTCGTAGGGGCACCACATTAACTGTAGTAATATACAATCATCTCGCTCGGAAAATACAGCAACAGCGACATGTTTTTGTGCATGCTAGACATTATGTGAAATAAGACTTACCTTTTAATAAAATGTTGTCAGAGGAGATACATTTTACTTTATATAGGTACAGCGACAGGTTGAATTTCATGACCGGCACAACAGAGGAACTGGAAAGAAAGAGTGAGGAAAGGAGAGAAAAAACAAACACCTCGTGCCACGTATTTCCAACATCGTACCACTCTCGTCGTGGAAAAAGCACGACACAGACCAAAAAATGAATCATTGAACGGGCTCTTCATGCAGATCAGCTTGCAATCATAACATACCTTTTCCCCTCCCTTTGCTCCGGGTTCAAGACATTGTGGGTTAATTCTGCTGGCAACGGAGGCTTAAGCTTCTGTTGACCCACAACAAACATCACTGTATCGTACCTACTTCCACATCTCATTTGAATGCAGGTCAAGCCAAGCTTGCCCAAATACCTGCGATCAAAGCCGGAAAAATAAATACTTCCCCACACCTCCTCCACCCCTCCCCTACCCCCGACACACACAACATTGATTTTTCTGTAGTCTACCTACCTTCTGTTGCTTGCACAGTACTTAACTAATCGGAAGTTCTGTAATACCCTGAATGAATGTTGAACTTTAACGTCTACTCTCACAATTCCACTAAATAACTCAAATAATTTTAGCAGACGGGGATTTCCATTGCAGGGCAGAAGTTTAGGAACCTAAATTAAAAGCGAACCACCCGAGCAAATCGTACGGCTAAACTGGACAGGTAAGAAATTACCATGTTTATCTTGCCCACCCTGGAATTTGAACATGGGCCATCGATGTGCCAGGCGAGCGCTCGTTACGGTGATGGGTCCTAATAACTTGCCCAAAATACGTCATACTATATACACAACATAATATTATCATTTTTATGTTCGTTTATCTTTTTTTTTCGATTTATCTACCTACTTCCAGTATTTTGGCTGTGTTCTACAAAAGGATGACACTATAAATATATATTGAATCAAAGAGCAGGTAGCTAAATTTAAGCCGCTTTATTGGAGTTTGAGTTATGTCACTATTTATATTTGTGCATTCCTTTTGTCTTTTTTTGTGAACCATGCGATGCTGTACATTTTTCTTTCCATGTTGACCCAACATAAAACCTAAAACGGGTGTTTGACATTTCAGAGGTTTATCTTGTGATGCCTATGGAGCAGCTTTTTTGTGCCGTTCATTTTAATGTCCGTAATTCCCCATCCCCCCTTTTCCCCTTTTTCTGGCTAAAATGGGCTATGAGCCTTGTTTCATGCTTTAATTATATGTGATTTTGCTAATAAAAGGACAAAGTTCCAAAGTTCAAAGTTATCTTTTTTTTTTGCGATTTATCTACCTATTTCCAGTATTTTGGCTTTGTTCTACAAAAGGATGACACTATACACGGAAGAAGAAGGAACCTGCCTAGAAGAATGAATACCTGAAAACGCATTAATTTGATTAATACTTTTTTGGGTCTAATATTTGAATTTAACCTTCATGTCCGACCGTTCAAAAAGGTTGTCAGCTATAGCAGTAAATGGCTCCTATCCTATCCTCTCCTATCCCATAACTCGGAGGTCGTAGGGGCACCACAGATGATCGTTTAACCAGCGTACTCCATCTTTCCCTGTCCTCAGCAACCCTGATTGTTTCGCTCAATGTCAAACCAGTCCATTCTCGAATGTTGTCCTCCCACCTCTTTTTCGGTCTCCCTCTTCTTCTACCTCCTTGCACTGTGCCTTGCAGGATGGTCTTTGCAAAACCTGATGATCTGGTGACGTGGCCATACCATCGGAGTTTCCGTTTCTTCACCACTGTGAGCAGGTCATCGTGTTGTCCAATGGCTTGTGTGATGGCCTGTCGGACTTCGTCGTTGGTGATGTGCTGGGTATAGGAAATGCCCAGAAGTCTTCTGTAGCACCTCATCTCCATGCTTCGTATTCTTCGTTGGAGATCTGCTGTGAGGGTCCATGTTTCGCAAGCATATAGGAAGATGGAGATGACAAGGGAGCGCAGCTGCCTTACCTAGAAAATGGCTCATCTAATATATTATCTTAAAAAACTCTTCTATGTGATCATACTATCGAGTGTAAAACATGGTTTTTAAAATGACATTAGATTCACATTATAGTTCAAAATGCTTGAAACAAAATCTATAGTGTAATCGCCGCTGTAGTAGTTGAAAAGATGTTACTTTTGGCAAAGAACCTGAAAGAAGTTCAACAGTCGCCCTAGGTTCTCTGAAATGTACAGCCTGTAGCTGGAGGTGTATATGTGGATCAGTAGAGCAGACATCCAAGTGGTCTGAAGTGGAACTATGCTGAGCATGTTGGACAAGTCACGGCATAACAGGGGTGTTTAGGTAGCTCATTGCTTTAACTGCAATTGCTTTTTACGATCCCCACTCTCAGGACAAAAACTTTTGGCCAAAGGTCTTTCTCTTATCAAGTCCCTGTTACCTGGAACCAGCTCCCCCACTTCATCCGTCATTCACCCTCCCTGCCAACCTTCAAAAAATATCTCAAAACTTATTTATTTCCATCATAGTCTTTAATCTTGATTGTTTTTGGGTATGTTTGGTGTGCTTAAGATTTTCGCAGTGACAAATTTAATTGATGTTTTGTTTGCTTTATTATAGAAGTGATTATGTGTGCGTGCGTGCGTTCGTGTGTGTGTGTGTGCGTGTGTGTGTTTTGCACATGGTGGTTATCAGTGAAAAAATTATCTTCTTTTCTTGTTTTGTATGTTTTCTTTTTAATTAGTTGTAAATTTTTGACTTTGTAAACGCCTAGGGCTTTGTTTGGATTAGCCATAATAATAATACTAATACTAATACTAATACTAATACTAATACTAATAATAATAATAATAATAATAATAATAATAATAATAATAACTGCCTGGTCTCAAGTTTTCCATAATAAAGTTGGTTTGAAGAAACAGAGCACGTTTGAGAACATGGATTTAACATTGGATTAGGTTAAAGTAGAACAAAAAACAACGAATTTAAAATAAAAATAAAAGAACCTAATAATTTCTATGAATTTATTTTTGTGTATCTTCCACACCCCCAAAAGGGCAAAAGGATTCAATCTTGAAACTTGTTCCTTGGCGGATAAACAGTTTGGAATTGAAGAGTCCCACCACTAAGAGAAGTGATTCATTAGCTTTGAGATTTTTGTGAGGCTATGAATCGGTCAGTGACTCGCTGACATTCAGTGATTGTTGACAGGGTGACATTCAACACCAAAATAATCAATACCAAAATATTGACTTTTAAAACAAAATTTCTTGTTCGAGTGTTTGACATTTTATTTTTATCGTCTCATGATTCTCTTATCTTGACGGTGACATTCAGTGAGTCTCTTAGCCTAAGTGTTTCACAGTGTCTGCGTGTGGGTGGGACTTTATAAAATGATCCTTTTCTGGCACCATCCCCGAGAGGCTCAACAGGGACCTGATCTCAGGTGCTTTGGTTCAGAGACCTACAGGGAAGCTTGCTGAGAGATGAGAAACACACCACCCCTAACATATTATACAATATTATATGTATAGACTACTCTGCTTTGTGCGGACAATTAACCGCAAATCTGTGATGAATAAACCATTCTGGTCTTTTGTTATTCTGTCCCAACTCTTAGCATTCCCATTGAACTTTTCCCTTTGCACGCCTCATCTGAAATATTAAACTAGTAAACCTGGAAACAGAAGCCTTTCTTTCTCCCTGACACCGTGAAAGTTCTATCTACACCCTGCTACTTTACAGCTTTTCTACTCAATCTCAGCCCCACAAGCCCCCATCTCTGCACCCTTCCCCAACTCTCTCGTGCACTTTTAAAATCAGCTTACTCACAATACTTTCCCGTTCTTTTTTTTTTTTTTGGCCTGCCACCTTCCCTTATGCACAAGTTCCACAACGTCCCTCAAGGCCCGTACATTTAAACTTTGGTGAAAATCTCTATTTTATTCCCTTTAAAAAAAGGTAAAACTTTTAACCTGGAAACAGGAGGGCAGACGTATCATTTAGCTGGAAGGCAGATTGTGTAAATTGTTGCATTTTGTCTTCTGTGATAGCTGGCATTGCACTGTGGCCGCAAGCTTGTTGACTGGAGCGATTTCGTATCCGGCAAAGCACACAATATGCTCAGATGAAAAGACACTTTTTTTGACTGTGTGGATTCCGGCACCTTCATCTCTCCAACTCCAACCCTCCCCGTATTGGGCCCTCCAAGTATTTCTGCTCCCCATAGTTCTCATGGGATATTAGGCCTACCCACAACATAATGTTAATTGATTGTGGAAGAATGGTTTCTTGGCTTGACTAGCCATCTCTCTCGCTCCCCATCTCTTCTCTCCTTTGTTGTTGTATTATAAATGTGCTTATGAGCTTTTCTGGACCTGTTCCGTGATCCAGTTTTATTCCCCTTGTGTGTTTTATTAGTATGTAGGAGTTGAAATAAGAGCAAGGAAGACCAAATTGATGAACAGCACCACCAATGGCATCAACACGGACATCAAAATCCAAGGTCAATTTTTCTACACCCGGTTCATAGCTTCAAATATTTAGGAGCAATTGCATCAGACAATGGGTCCCGACAAGAAGTCCTCTCCAGGATCGCACAAACAACTGCTGCCCTGACAAGGTTGAAGCCCATTTGGAGTAGGCAGTACCATCAGTCTACACTCCAAGGTAAGGCTGCTGCGCTCCCTTGTCATCTCCATTTTCCGATAGGCTTGCAAAACATGGACCTTCACAGAAAACCTACAAAGAAGAATACAAAGCATGGAGATGAGGTGCTATAGAAGACTTCTGGGCATTTCCTAACCCATCACATCATCAACGTCGAAGTCCGACAGACCATCACACAAGCCATTTGACAACATGATGACAAGATCACAGTGGTGAAAAATCTCCTATGGTATGGTCACGTCACCAGAGCATCATGTCTGCGCAAAGCCCATCCTGCAAGGCACAGAGCAAGGCGGCACAAGAAGATGGAGTCAGAAAAAAGGTGGGAAGACAACATTCGAGAATGGACTAGCTTGACAATGAGGAAGCCATGAGGGTTGCTGAGGACAGAGAAAGATGGAGTACGCTGGTTAAACGATCATCAGTGGTGCCCCAACGACTCGAATTACGTGATAAGACTAGCTAACTCTATCTCTTTCTCTCTCTCTCCCTTTGTCTCCCACCCATCTTATCTTAACTTAGTAATACCACAGAAGTATAAATTCTCCGAAGCGCAAGTCATTCCTGTAATATCCTATCCTATCCCGTAACTCGGAGGTCGTAGGGGCACCACAGATGATCGTTTAACCAGCGTACTCAATCTTTCCCTGTCCTCAGCAACCCTGATTGTTTCGCTCGGTGTCAAACCAGTACATTCTCGAATGTTGTCCTCCTACCTCTTTTTCGGTCTCCCTCTTCTTCTACCTCCTTGCACTGTGCCTTGCAGGATGGTCTTTGCAAGACCTGATGATCTGGTGACGTGGCCATACCATCGGAGTTTCCGTTTTTTCACCACTGTGAGCAGGTAGGTCATCGTGTTGTCCAATGACTTGTGTGATGGTCTATCGGACTTCGTCGTTGGTGATGTCCTGGATAAAGGAAATGCCCAGAAGTCTTCTGTAGCACCTCATCTCCATGCTTTGTATTCTTCGTTGGGGATCTGCTATGAGGGTTCATGTTTCGCAAGCATAATATAGGAAGATGGAGATGACAAGGGAGCGCAGCAGTCTTACCTTGAAATGTAGGCTGATGGTCCGGTTTTTCCAAATTGGCTTCAACCTCTCCAGAGCAGCAGTTGTTTGTGCGATCCTGGAGAGGACTTCCTGTCAGGACCCATTGTCTGATACAATGGCTCTAAAATATTTGAAGCTATGCACTGTGTTGATGGATTGGCCTTGACTTTGATGTCCGTGTTGATGCCATTGGTGTTGTTAGTCATCATTTTGGTCTTCTCTGCACTTATTTCCATTCCATAGGCTCTGGAAGTGGTGTCAAGTCTCTGTACCAGCTGTTCAAGTTCTTGTTCCTCTCCAGCCAATCCATCAATGTCATCCGCAAAACGAAGATTGGAGATTACTCTTCCCCCTATGCTGACTGTGCCTTCGTGATCTGCAAGGGCATCTGACAGGATGCGCTCTAGGAAGATGTTGAAGAGTGTTGGAGAGAGAAGCCATCCCTGTCGCACACCGATTGTTGTTCTGAACCAGTTTCCGTTGGCGCTGTTGTGGAAGACTGCACTGGTAGCCTTGTCATACAGGCTTTTGATGACTTCAATAATTTTAGGGCTGGTGTTGTACACTCTCATGATTGCCCACAGAGCTGCATGCCCGACTCGGTCAAACGCCTTTTTGCAGTCTACGAACACATGATATAGATGTTGTTGGTGCTGTAGGTATTTCTCGCAGATTATTCTGAGGTTGAAAATCTTTTCAGTGGTACTTCGCCCTGCCCTGAATCCTGCTTGTTCTTCAGCTATGATTTGTTCAGGTTGGGGTTTCAACCTGTTGAGTATTATTTTCAGAAGGACCTTGCTGGGATGGCTGATGAGGCTGATGGGGCGGTAATTTTCACATTCCTAAAGGAAGGTTACCTTTTTTGGGAAGAGTGATGAGAAGCGGTTGGGGCCATGGTGTAGGCCACTTCCCACTCTGCCAGATCTTGTTACAGATAATGGTGAGTGCGTCAATCATCGCTTCCTTTAGTTCCGCGGGTATGTTGTCCACTCCCGCTGACTTCCCCTTCTTCAGCGATTGCACTGCTGCCTCAACTTCTTCTCGGAGAATTGGGAGGATTTCATCTTCTTCTCTGTTCTCTGGAAATGCTAAAACTGATGGGTCTCCGTTTGGTGTGTGGTTTTAAAGGTCAGAGCAGTACTCTGTCCATCTGTCCAAGACTTCTTGTTCTTCTGTAAGGTATATGCCAGACTTGCTGTGGATCGTGGAGACCTTGGGCTGTTTAACAAATGTCAGCCGCTTCACAATCTGGTAGGCCTTCTTGCTGTTCTTGTACAGGCTGTTCTCTTTTTCCTGTCATTGACCTTCTATCCAGTTCTCCTTTGCTGTGCGCATGCCTTTTTGGATGTCATTGTTGATTTTTCGGTAGGCATCAGTTCCCTGTGATGTGTTCTATTTCTTTTTCATCTCTCTTCGTTTATCACACAGGTCCAAAAGTTCAGGTGTGATCTACAGCTTCTTCTTTGTGACCACGATCTCGTGATGATGTCTCTCCGGCTTCACTTGAAGAGAGTAAACACAGAAAGGTGCACTAGACTGAAGATCGACCTGGACAAACTGCAAGACCCGGAAGTGGCAGAAATATTTCAGGCCACAATTGGAGGGAAATTTGCACCACTTCTCATTTTGGGAGCTGGTGAAGTAGATGTCAACACCATGACCACCACCTTCAACTTCCTTGAAGCACCGGACAAAGAAGAAGCTGTGGATCCTGTAATATGGAAACACGAATCTGACTTCGGTAAAAGTTGAAATTTCAGTAGCTTCAATCTACACCACTTTGTCCATTTGGTAGGGCCTCCATCCTCCCCCTGCACTTCTCTCTCTGTCTCTCCCTCTCTCTCTTCGTAATGCCAATTTATTCATCCAATTTCAAGACATTTCTGTCGTATTGAAACGCGGGATTTGATTTCGGTCAACTCTTGAGTCCTTTTTTTGCGACGTTTTTTCCAGGATACACCGTGATGCATTCTCTCTTTTAAATCAGATCCTAAGAAGAAGGTCTGGAGGGGTCAGGAAGGGAAAGAGAGAGAGAGAGAGAGAGAGAGAGAGAGAGAGAGAGAGAGAGAGAGAGAGAGAGAGAGAAGGGGTTCTTGTCAGTTTGTTTACAACTAACGTTTTAATACAAGGATTCGCACAATTAAATGCAAATGAAGCCTGCAGTCAGTTAATTCTTGCAGACAGAGAGAGATTGCGGTGGAAGGTGGAGACAGAGAGAGAGAGAGAAAGGGGGGGGGGGGAGGGAGGCAGACAGAGAGAAGCGAGGGATGAGTGCGGATGTCCACTGAAGTCGAGAACATAATTCTGTACACACACACGCACACACCCACACGCACGCACGCACACACACACCCACACACACACCTTAAGGCATCAAACTCAATCCATTTTACTAGTACTTTTCCACATACGACACCACCTATAAGAGTAGAACTTTAGATTTTGACATGGATGTTCTCAGTTCTCGAAGTTTCGTGCACACAATTATAAACGCGACTGTCTTTTAGTCATATCTTCACACATATCCTTAGCATTGATTTTCTCAAATCTCGACCTTTGATATACTGTAAAAGTTGTCTACATGCATATCGCCACCTGCCTTGTAATGCATTAACCGGTATTAAAGTGGTCTGCAGTCACTTTTTCCCGAAACGTTTAAACTAGACAATACGTTCATTGAAGAACAGTTTATTTTGTAATCTGCGGTATTGAGGTGAAGACCTCTCAAATAAGCGCAGCATGTACGCATGTAGCGTATTAAAAGGACATTCGGTACCTCGATAAAGTCACCTTGCGAATCTACCAAAAAGGTTCTTGATAAAGCTATGTATCAAGCGTCATTCGATGCCACAGCACGTCGGACTCACTTGAAACAAATCGAGACAACAATATCAGGTATCCCAGTCCCAAAAACTGGATGTTAGCAATGGTTTTGTCCCATGCTCCATGAAGTTTTAGTCCTATATCTCTTGTTTATGCTTACCTCCACTAAAATTTCAAATCATCATCTCAGTCCTCGAACTTTGACAGGACAGAACATAAATGCACCATACCATCGTGTGCGAGGAAATAAAAAAAACATTTTGACTAATTTCCATCGTATTGCGTCGGCCCAAGTTTCTTATTATCCGCGGCAGGCCGTTAATCAATATTTTAATATCATTTTCGTTTCTCGATAAGGGGAAATAACAAACCTGCTGGTATTGGAGGCGAGGGTCAGGGTCGGATGGCGGTGGTAATGGTGATAACAGTGGTGGTGAGCGGGTTCCATCTCGGACAGCATGAAAAGAAATCGTGCCTCATCATCTTCAACGCTGGAATAAGTAAAAGGTGAGCGGCAGAAGAAGCAGAAGAATTGTCTTCAATTCCGTCGATCCCAATTCGCTAGAGAGAGAGAGAGAGAGAGAGAGAGAGAGAGAGAGAGAGAGAGAGAGAGAGAGAGAGAGAGAGAGAGAGAGAGAGAGAGAGAGAGACAGACAGACAGACAGACAGACAGACAGATAGAGAGACAGACAGAGACCGAGACAGACAGGCAGACAGAATCACAGACAGATAGAACCACACATAGACACAGACAGAATCACAAACAAAACAGAAAGAATCACAATCAGAATCAGACAGAATCACAGAGAGACAGAATCACAGAGAAACAAAGATAGAATCACAGAGATACAGAGAAAGACAGACAGGCAGAGACAGAAACAGAGAAACAGATAGACATACAGAGACAGACAGCTAAAGGCAGACAGAGAGAGAGACAGAGAGAGAGAGACACACAGAGAGAGAAAGAGAAAGAGAGAGAGAGACGCACACAGCCAAGCTCCTTTCGCGCTTCCTCTTCCTGTCTCTCTCTCTCTCTCACACACACAGACACACACGCACGCACACACAAAAGCACGCACGAACAACATATTATTAATATATTTTCTATTGAACTGTTTACCCCTGAGCTTACACATAATGTACATGTGCCAGGACGCTGTTACGTAATATATTTCTAGAAAAATATTTTTTTCTCTCTCTCTTTCTCTCCCTCTCCTTTTAAAAAAAATGATCGGAAGAGAATGCAAATTTCAGAAGTCTTGCCAGATTCTGACATGCAGAACGGAGTCATCCCGCTGAGTTGGAGCTCGGTCCGGGACTCAATGAGTTATGCTACGTTCAGCTCCATCTCTTCTTGAGCAGGTGGGTCAAATATCCAAAGCATTCGGAATTTTTTTCTTTGGGTTTGTGTGTGAGTAGGCTATGTGTTGGCGTGTGCGAGTGTGCGTGTGCCTATGTGTGTATGGTTTGTTCGTGTGTATGTATGTGTGTGCGTGTATGTGTGTGTGTTTGTGCGTGCTTGTGAGTGTCTATCTGTGCGTTTGTTCGTTCGTGTTCGAGAGAGATAGAGGGTATGTGTGAGCTGGAGTGTATGTGGTGTGTGTGTGTGTGTGTGTGTGTGTGCGTGAGTGTGAGTGTGCGCGCGCATGCGTCCTTGCGTGAACCCGTTGAATGTAAATGGCTTTTAAATTTCCCAACTGCTGCCAGTATCTGACAAGAATATAATCTCGGCCTGTCGAGCACCACGGGGCTATTAGCTGAAATGCCACAACGGTACCCTTTTGCTATTTACTTTCTTCTTTACAGTGTACACTAACTGATGCCTTTTAGGCAAATATTCGCCGAAAAATGAAGCAGCAGTTGGCAGTGTTACGCTACTAGCCTATAGTGCAAGCAACCTATGTTCTCATCATCATCATCATCATCATCATCATCATCATCATCATCATCATCATCATCATCATCATCATCATCATCATCATAATCGCGCTTTTCTCTAAATCACCAATCAACCTCAAAACGCGGTGATCTGTACCAACATACACAATCACATGTTTCACACACACTCTCATGTACCCAACAAACACACATCTATCACTCAAATATACAGGCAGGAAAACTTGCCTCGAGAATTCGGACAAATCTTTGTAAGTGCAGTTTACATCCACCCTAACGCTAATTGTAGTAAGAATGCTGCGGACAAACTTTACCAGCTTTACCATCGATTTACGACCGAATCACCCGATGCCCCCCTGCCACTTCATGGGGGATTTCAACAGCTGCAGCCTGAAAAAAGTGCTGCCCACTCTGAGGCAGTATGTCACTTGTGTGACATGCAGCGACAGAACAATCGACTTGTGTTATGGCAACATTCCGGGCGCTTACAAGCTCTGTGGGTTCGGGCAAATAGAATAGACCCAACGTTTCCCGGCGTGTCGTATGAGGCGACTAACAGGGGTGATGTTAGCACGGCATCACTGGGCGAAAGTCTTCTACACAGAAGTCACCGGCCAGGGCGGAGGAACCTCACGTTACTACAGGTTCAACGACCACGTGCTCAGGGCCAAGGCGAGCCACACTGTATTCGTGGATTTCGGCTGTGGCCAACAGCCTGGAGAGGATTGGGCCCTGCCAGGTCTTTTTTGCCCAAGACACAACACATGATGAGGCTATCCACTAATTCCATGCCGGATCGGTCGTCGCCCGGAACAAGGACCGCGCCTTCCGTTGGCCACCAGGACGGAGGTGAAAAGTATGCTACTGATGGACAAATTAGCAAGATCCGCACGAGAAACAACATCGTTATAGGAACCTGGAATGTCAGGACCCTAACTGCGGAAGGAAAATTAGAAGAACTGGCCCACGAGCTGGACCACTATCGATGGAACGTTCTAGGTATCAGCGAACTGAGCTGGAAAGGCCTAGGTGAAACAACGACTGACAAAGGCCACAAGCTCTATTTCAGCGGTAGAAATGACAGGCACGAACACGGCGTTGGATTCTTGGTCCACAAGAACATTCTAGCCACTGTCATGGGTTGCCGCCCAGTCTCCAGTAGACTCATTACCATCCGTCTGAGAGCAACCCCTTTCAACATTACCATCATCCAGGCCTATGCCCCAACATCAGACTATGAAGACAGCGAAGTGGAGGATTTTTATGAAAATATACAAGCGGTCCTTGACCAAGTGCCGAAGAAGGACATAGTCATAGTGCAAGGCGACTGGAATGCCAAGGTTGGCCAAGATGCGCACCACAACTGGGGAGACACATGCGGACCCCACTGCAACAACGAGACAAATGACAGGGGTCTGAGGCTATTGGAGTTTGCCAGATACAACAATCTGGTACTGGCAAACACGCTTGGTCTCCACAAAAAATCCAGACGATGGACATGGCACAGTCCCGGCGGGGAACATCACAACCAGATTGACTACATCATGGTCAAGAAACGCTTCAGATCAAGCATCAACATTGGCAGGACACGCACTTTTCCAGGAGCAGACATTGGAAGTGACCACGATCTCGTGATGATGTCTTTCCGGCTCCATTTGAAGAGAGTAAATACAGCAAAGTGCACTAGGCTGAAGTTCGACCTGGACAAACTGCAAGACCCGGAGGTGGCAAAAATATTTCAGGCCACAATTGGAGGGAAATTTGCACCACTGCTTATTTTGGGGGCAGGCGAAGTAGATGTCAACACCATGACCAATACCTTCAACTCAGCTGTAACAGATGCCGCCACTGAGATCCTTGGCAAGCACCGACCAAAGAAGAAGCCGTGGATCACACCTGAACTTTTGGATCTGTGTGATAAACGAAGAGAGTTAAAAAAGAAAAAGAACACCTCACAGGGAGCTGATGTCTACCGAAAAATCAACAATGACATCCGAAAAGGCATGCGCACAGCAAAGGAGAACTGGATAGAAGATCAATGCCAGGAAATAGAGAACAATCTGAACAAGAACAACAGCAAGAAGGCCTACCAGACTGTGAAGCGGCTGACAAGTGTTAAACAGCCCAAAGTCTCCACTATCCAAAGCAAGTCTGGCATTTGCCTTACAGAAGAACAAGAAGTCTTGGACAGATGGACAGAGTACTGCTCTGACCTTTACAACCATACACCAAATGGAGACCCATCAGTTCTAGCATGTCCCGAGAGCAGAGAAGAAGAAGAAATCCTCCCAATTCTCCGGGAAGAAGTTGAGGCAGCAGTGCAATCGCTGAAGAAAGGGAAGTCAGCGGGAGTGGACAACATACCAGCGGAACTGCTACAAGCAGGAGGAGAAGCGATGACTGATGCTCTCACCATTATCTGTAACAAGATCTGGCAGAGTGGGGAATGGCCTACACCATGGACCCAGTCGCTTGTCATCACTCTTCCCAAAAAAGGTAACCTTCAGGAGTGTGAAAATTACCGCACCATCAGCCTCATCAGCCATCCCAGCAAGGTCCTCCTGAAAATAATACTCAACAGGTTGAAACCACAAGCTGAACAAATCATAGCTGAAGAACAAGCAGGATTCATGGCAGGGCGAAGTACCACTGAACAGATTTTCAACCTCAGAATAATGTGTGAGAAATACCTACAGCACCAACAACATCTATATCATGTGTTCATAGACTTCAAGAAGGCATTTGACCGAGTCTGGCATGCAGCTCTATGGGCAACCATGAAAGTGTACAACATCAGCCCTAAAATTATAGAAGTCATCAAAAGCCTGTATGACAAGGCTACCAGTGCAGTCCTCCATAACAGCGTCATCGGGAACTGGTTCAGAACAACAATCGGTGTGCGTCAAGGATGCCTACTCTCTCCAACACTCTTCAACATCTTCCTAGAGCGCATCATGTCAGATGCTCTTGCAGATCACGAAGGCACAGTCAGCATAGGGGGCAGAGCAATCTCCAATCTTCGTTTTGCGGATGATATTGATGGATTGGCTGGAGAGGAACAAGAACTTGAACAGCTTGTACAGAGGCTTGACACCACCTCCAGAGCTTATGGAATGGAAATAAGTGCAGAGAAGACCAAAATGATGACCAACAATACCAATGGCATCAACACGGACATCAAAGTACAAGGCCAATCCCTCAACACAGTGCACAGCTTCAAATATTTAGGAGCCATTGTGTCAGACAATGGGTCTCGACAGGAAGTCCTCTCCAGGATCGCACAAACAACTGCTGCCCTGACAAGGTTGAAGCCCATTTGGAAAGACAGAACCATCAGTCTACATTCCAAAGTAAGACTGCTGCGCTCTCTGGTCATCTCCATCTTCCTATATGCTTGCGAAGCATGGACCCTCACAGCAGATCTCCAACGAAGAATACAAAGCATGGAGATGAGGTGCTACAGAAGACTTCTGTGCATTTCCTATACCCAACACATCACCAACGTTGAAGTCCGACAGACCATCACACAAGCCATTGGACAACACGATGACCTGCTCACAGTGGTGAAGAAACGGAAACTCCGATGGTATGGCCACGTCACCAGATAATCAGGCCTTGCAAAGACCATTCTGCAAGGCACAGTGCAAGGAGGTAGAAGAAGGGGGAGACCGAAAAAGAGGTGGGAGGACAACATTCGAGAATGGACTGGTTTGACACTGAGCGAAGCCATGAGGGCTGCTGAGGACAGAGAAAGATGGAGTATGCTGGTTAAGCGATCATCTGTGGTGCCCCTACGACCTTCGGGTTATGGGACAGGATAGGATAGGA
Organism: Oncomelania hupensis; assembly: GCA_036898135.1. Lineage (NCBI taxonomy): Eukaryota > Metazoa > Mollusca > Gastropoda > Littorinimorpha > Pomatiopsidae > Oncomelania > Oncomelania hupensis. The sequence continues at coordinate 18,369,104 of CM072512.1, read as the reverse complement.
TAGGATACAAGTCCAAGGCAATTCCCAATCTGGGCCGCTCGATTCACCGAATGGTTCACCTCGCCCTTATCTACCGTCAGAGAGTAAAGGAACAAAAGCCCACCACAAGAACAACCAAGGTGTGGAACACAGAGGCAGCGGAGACACTCAACGGCTGCTTCGAGTGCACGGACTGGAGCGTCTTCCATGAGGGCGTCTCTCTGGGCGAGGCAATCGAGGTCGTCAGCGACTACATCCGCTTCTGCGAAGACCTGGTGATGCCAACCAACGAGGTGAAGAGCTATGCCAATTCCAAACCCTGGGTGACGACAGAGCTCAAACAGCTGCTGCGCGAGCGGCACGCCGCGCTCAAGGGTGACGACATCCCCACCATGAACGTACTACAGCGGCGGCTTGACAATAAGATTAGACAAGCCAAGCGGTAGTACACCGCCAAGCTGGAGGACAACTTCAGGCAGAGCAACTCACGTCAGGTCTGGCAGAATATCACCACCATCACCGGCTACAAGTCGAAGAGCAGTGGCCTGCCTACCAACAACGGGGACCAACTGGCCAACTACCTCAACAGCTTTTACGCCCGCTTCGACGGCCACGACTTCCACGCTGAGCAGCAACAGGCGCTGCACAGGACCCAGGAGCGTGAGGCCACCCCGTTCACTGCCAACGAGGAAGAGGTTCGGGGTCTCTTCAAAAGGCTGAACGCCCGTAGCGCCCCGGGGCCTGACCACATCAGCAACAATCTCCTCAAAAAGTGCCACGACTCCCTCTCTCCCGTCTTCACCACTCTCTTCCAACGCTCCTTCGATGAGGGTCACCTTCCACTCCTGTGGCGCACGTCGACCCTCGTCCCAGTGCCAAAGAAGAAATCCCCGAAGGAGATGAACGACTACTGGCCTGTGGCACTCACATCTGTGCCCATAAAGTGCTTAGAGCGAGTGGCACTTCAGCAGCTGAGAGTCGAGACTGCAATTCATCAAGACTCGCTGCAGTTCGCCTGCTGCCATGGCCGCAGCACAGAAGACGCCGTGCTGACGCTGCTTCACCACCTCCAGAAGCACCTCGACAAGCTCGGCACGTACGCGCGGATGTTGTTTGTGGATTTCTCCAGTGCCTTCAATACCCTGCAGGCCTACCTCCTCACCGACAAGCTCCTGACCATGGTCGTCAACCCCACCCTCATCACATGGATCCAGTCCTTTATGACCGAGCGGGTGAGGGTTAGCAGCTCTCTCTCCTCTGGTTGGTTGGTTGGTTGTTTTATTAACGTCTTTTTTCATCAAGATGATAAAGACCATACATACAGATTCACGCATTTAAACAGACACATATAAACACATACATATACCCAGGGACTATTAATATCTATCTAACAGAACAATAACAATTTCAGTTAAATAAAACGAGCGACTGGAGAATTGATTAAAGCTTTTGCCAATCCCACACTTAATTCATTACTAATGTTTTTAACTGATGTTATAGTATTTACTTCAAGGGGCAAAAGAGGATGAATCTGAATACAATCAAATAATATATGTTTTAGAGTTAGAGGTTCATCACAAATGCACTTTACATTTTTACAATATTTGGTTTTAATTGAATTTAATAATATTCTGTTTGCCGTAGATGAAACTGATCTGGGAAATCCACGAAGATTTGTATAGTTTGTATAGAACTGAAGTTTCTTTACAAGATCATTTTCAATATTATTTTGAATTTCTTTGGAAGACAGATTTAATTTAATTGATAAAGAATTAATATTTAATGCACCTAATTTTGCAGCATGATCAGCCCAATCATTGTATAAAAATGCACAATGTGATGGAATCCAACAAAAGGTCACTTCAGTACCACTAATTATCAATCCATGAATAATGTTCTTAATCTCAAAAATAATTTCTTTTCGTTCACAGTTAATATTAGCTTTTAGAGCATCTAAAACAGATAGAGAATCTACGCATAGAACTATACTAAATATATTCAGACATAAACTAGAAATTTTATTTAGAGCCATTAATATAGCAATTAATTCCGCAGTAAAAATAGAATAACCTTTTCCTATATAAAACGATTCTGATATTTTCAAATCTGGGATAACAAAAGCAGCTCCTGTTTCCCCTGTTTCTAACACAGATCCGTCAGTGTATACTTTTAAAGTTTCTGAATATTTCTCACATAAATGATTCCGAACTTCAACTGCAAGAAGGTTCTGATTTTGACTCTTTTTTTCATTACAATAATGTATATCATAATATGCTGTTTCACGTTCCCATGGAGGAACTGGCGATATTATATCCTTACGTAAATTCTCAATATGTGTTATATCTAACTGGATAATATCATTAGTATATTAGTATCTCTCCTCTGTCTTGGTGACCAACAGCGATGCTCCACAGGGCTGCGTGTTGTGACCAGTTCTCTGCACTACGTACACCGCCGATTGCCGCTCCACTGACCCACGCCGCAACATCCAGGTGAAGTTCGCAGATGATACGTCCCTCTCTGGGCTGGTGAACCCCGACGGTGATGAGCAGTCTTACAGGAGCGCGGTCGGCGATCTGGTGGACTGATGCGACCGCAACTTCCTGCACCTCAACGTCACTAAGACAGAGGAAATGATCCTCGACTTCCGCTGGCAACCAAGTGACCACGAGCCACTGACCATCAAGAGCGAACCGGTGCGACGTGTCCACAGTTACAATTACCTGGGGACCGTCATCGACGACAAGCTGGACTGGTCACCCAACGTCGACATCATCTGCAAGAAGGCCAGCCAGCGACTGTTCTTCCTCCGGAAGCTGAGGCAGTTCAGAGTGAACAATACCATCCTGTTCCTCTTCTACCAGTCAGTCATCAAGAGTGTCGCCCTGTACGACCAGCTGTTGTATTTCAGCTCCGCCAATGAGGGCGACACGGATCGACTGGAGAAAATAGCCATCCAGGCCTCCCGAGTGTAGCTCCAAAGCAGCCTTCAAGCGTCAGCTGAAGACCCATCTTTTTAATCAGTGACCAAAACAGATTTTTTTATTTATTTTTTTTTATTTATTTTTTACCCCCAGCGCACCGAGCATGCTTACTTGGCCTGGATGGAATCGCGCTATACAAGTGTTCATCATCATCATCATCATCATGTGCGGTCGCTGGCTGGCGTCCACGTAAGAGCTTCCATCACCAAGCTGCGTCGCATCCGCAACAACGAGGCGCATTCCCTACACGAGGCAGTCGCTGCCTGTGTCTCCCGGCGTAGCGAGAGGCGCTTCCTCTCCATGAGGTGTCGCACGACGCGCTTCAGGAATTCATACCTACCAACAGCAATCCGACTGGCAAACGACACGCTCCAGCGATAAGAATGCTCACCCTTGTAATAAAGGAGTCACTTTGCTTTTTGTGCGTTTATCCATATCTGCTGCAATTAATTATGTGAGAATGTGGTGTATTTTCTACTTAACTGTGACCAGATATGTTATCAATTAGTTAATCCGGTTGTATTGTCGTCCTTGTTATCATTATCCTCACTAATTTTGTTCCCCTAGATCATCATGAAGCTTGGTTTTGTATCATTCCTGTTGTTATTATTATTAGTTGTATTATTATTATTATTATTATTATTATTATTATTATTATTATTATTATTATTATTATTATTATTATTATTATTATCATTATCATTGTTGCCATATATTATTAGTCTGTTAGTGCTGCTGTTGTATTATTTTTAGTAGTTGTATTGTTATTACCATTATTATTTTTATAATTACTCTTATGATTATGATTACGAGTATGATTATGATTATTAATCTTCTTCTTCTTCTTCTTCTTATTATTATTATTATTATTATTATTATTATTATTATTATTATTATTATTATTATTATTATTATTATTAAATCACCATCGTCACCTTCATCAGGTTTCCACCAGTACTCAGTATTGTAATTTTAAAAAGATTGTTTTGCCGTAGTCCTTGGTACTTTGTCGCACCTAGTTATTCCAGGAACATAATAATATTATATTGTATTCCATTGTAGCTGTCGTTAGTGTAAGGTGTATGCAGACATGAATGGCGGGGTGGGGGCGCGAGCACGCATAGCATGGAGGTATGTGTGAGTCAACGAGTTGATTGGTAGGAAGGATGAAAAGTATATAAGTGCGAGTGTATAGATACAGGAGTGAGGTGCTGTGGATGGCTAGGAAGGGGTCTAAGGCATGGAAGAATGGGTGAGTGTGAGTGGTTTTGTGTATTGTGGAATAATTATATGTGTGTCAAATGGGTACGCATGGATAGGTGACTGAATATCTGTTTATGCATGTGTGCTAGTGGTGATAGATTTGTATTTCGGTATGGAAGTTGTGTATGATAGTATATCAAATGTATTAATAGTGTATGTCTATGTTTTTGATGGTTTTGATGTTGTTATCTCTTTTCTTGCACTGTAAAACAAATATCCATGCCATGTGTTTGGACAATAAAGAATCTTGAATCTTGAATTGAGTCTTGAATTAATTTACATGTAATTAAAACCATGTTAGAATTTGTGTTGAACATATAAAAGTTGAAATCACACACATACGACTGGTGTCATTTTTTTGTATTGTTGTGTGTCCTTTCGGTCTTCATCTCTTGAGACCAATTAAACTAGTCATTTGACTAGCAAAAAGCATTTCTTAAAGTGAGCCAATGATACTTTAAAACCCGAGAATAATTATAAATTTTTATGTGACCAAGCACCGTGATTAGTTAGATGTACATGTTGGTATTTTTTAATATCATCTTGGTGAGAGAAAAAGAAATAGGACGTTAATAAAACGACCAACCAACTAACATGTGAAATTGCGATTTAGAACTGACGCGTGTTTCATAATGATGATGATAAGGGTAAGACTGGTAATGACGAACTTTACGGTGGCGGCGACGATGACGACGACTATGATGATGATGATGATGATGATGATGATGATGATGATGATGATGAAAACGCTGCTGCTACTGCGGATGATTATAATAATTATTATGCTCATAGTGATAATAATAATGATGATGATGATGATGATGATGATGATGATGATGATGATGATGATGATGATGATGATGATGATGATGATGATGACGATGATGATGACGACGACTACGTCGCGTCGACGACGACTACGTTGAATCGACGACGACGACGATGACGACGATGATGATGATGATGATCTAAGGACGCTTCATTTACGCTATCAATTAAGGGCCAGAATTTACTAGATTTAGTTTCATTGGTAACTGAATATGGTGATGTGCTAATTGCTTTCGTCTTCACAGGCTTGTCGCTATCGAAGTTTGTAAAATTAGAAATCTCTCTCTCCCTCCCTCCCCTCCTCCCTCCCTATCCCCCTCCAACCCTTCCTCCTTGCCTCATCTTCCGTGTCTTTTCAGAGGATCTTCCGTTTTAATGGGCTATGGGGTGGGTGAAGGTTATGCAGGAGGGCGCGGTGGCATCCCCTTCATTCGCTATCGAACAGCATCATGAAAGCCACTTCCGCTTACACATGCGCCGGATTAAAAAAATCAATGCGGGCAATGCGCACCAAAAGCAACAAATTAGTTTTAAGAAGAAAAAAAAAGAGAGAAAGACGGATAATTGAAGTACACTTTCTTAGAAATTAATATATGAAAAACCAATAAATGGAAATGAGAAGAAAACCAATACACAGCTACAAATAGATTTTTGGTCTAATTGTCAGCACAAAGCAAAGTAGCAAAGTACGCATAACAATTTAAGATAATTGATGTTGTGAGTTGTTGGAAAAAGAAAGAAATATTAAAACAAAATCAATACACACTCCTTAATGACATTTTCCAAAAGCTTTTTTTTTGAAGGGCTGGGGAATGTTGTATGTTGTATAAAAGAGTTGATCAGAAGAAGAAAAAAAAAGCACATGATAATTTTGTATTTCATGTATGGAATGAGAGAGAGAGAGAGAGAGAGAGAGAGAGAGAGAGAGAGAGAGAGAGAGAGAGAGAGAGAGAGAGACCGACCGACCGACCGACCGTCCGACCGACCGATCGACCAAGATATTCTATGTATATAATTTAAACACACGTTTTACTCTTTTTTTAAGACACGCATATAAAATATTATAGAGAGACAAATCCTCTTAAAACCAGGTTCTCCTGAGATACACAGAACGACAGACAAACACACAGAGTGACAAGCAGACAAATAAAACAGGCGAGGAGTTCTCTGTTCAATTAAAAAAAAACCATGTTTACTGAATGAAGCCTTTAAAAGAGATACAAGATGACAGACAGATTTCCTCATAAACAGATCTCCATTGCACGACAGCACTCAGCGTCGTTTCAAACAGCGCCCCAAGAGCCAATTATTCCAACATCCTATATCAGGCAGAGTACCAGTGATTTTCAAGGAGTCTTCATATGTTGACAAGGTTAATCGCCTGCGCGCGTCTTAAACATTCTGTGACATTCAGCAGTGCCATTTCTGTTGCAGCAGCTGTGCTGTGTGTTTGCGGTTACGTGACTGTGTAATGGCTGCAATATATACTACTCAAAATAATACAAGGGCCACTTGGACATATGGGTCTCTCTTTAAATCAGAAACACGAATTCAATTTATTAGTTCATCATATTTTATTGCAATCATTTCTGCATCAATAACAAAAAAGATTTTAGACATCAGTCGCTTAAAATTCGAGTAAATTCAATTTAACTGGACATACCCATCATTTACAAAATCAAAACTTTAGAAACCAAAAATCTATAGAGTCAGTATCGGGTGTGGTCACCGTTTGCATCAATGCAGTCTTGGCATCGTTGTCTCATGGACCGTATCAGGTTATGAAGGATGTTTCCTGAAATGGCCAACCACTGTTGCTGGAGAACTTGGGCAAGAACTTCAAGGTTAGCTCCTGGAGGGAGGTTTGCCCGTGTCTGTCGACCCAAGACATCCCACAGATGTTCTATGGGGTTCAAATCGGGTGATCGAGCCGGCCAATCCATCCTTATGACGTGCTGTTGCTGCAGGAAGTCATTGACGATACGCGCTCGGTGGGGTCTGGCATTATCGTCATGCCATGCAGTATGACACCTTCTCCAATGGCCCGCAGAGCTGGGAGAACCCTAGGTTGTAGGACGTAATCCCTGTAGCCAATACCGTTTAAGTTGCCATGAATTTGGAGCAGGGGTGTTCTGAAGTTTAATGCGAAGCCACCCCACATGACAGATCCACCACCAAAGCGGTCATGCTCGCGCACCGTCGCATCAGCAAAACGCTACCGTGGACGCCTCCAAACATTCACTCGACGGTCGTTGAAAGACAAGGAGAACCGAGACTCGTCTGTAAAGAGCACCCTTGACCAATGTTGCTTAGTCCACACCAAATGACGCCGAGCCCAGGCCAAACGCGCTGCACGGTGAGCTGGGGTGAGCAAAGGCCGTACTGCTGGTCGTCTTGATCGCAGGTTTGCCTCGTGTAGACGGTTGCGAATTGTCTGGTCGCTGACGTTAACATTGCTGGCTGCGTGAAGCTGTCTTCTGATGGTGTTTGCTGTAGCGCACCGCATCCTCAGAGCTGACAGTGTGATGAAATGGTCTTGTCTTGCAGTGGTAACGCGGGAGCGTCCGGACCTTCTTGGTTCTTGGACGCTTCCAGTGTTGTTAAGCGCTCCCGCAGCCTTTGGACAACGGAATGGGACACTCCCAGCCGCCTGCCAACTTCTCTCACCCCCACCCCTTCCTGAAGCCATGCAATAGCTCTGCCTCTATCCGCATCAGTCAATCGTCGCCTTGGGGGCATGGTTAGAAAAGCAGCAAAAGCGCTGCCATTTATACCCAGAAAAAAGCGCTACTTTCATGCATAATAATACTGCTGGATGCTAGTGTACGCGCTTTCCCCCCAAATCGTCAGGCTCAAAGCGGGACGATCTGTACCAACATACAGACATTCTCACATACACAACAAAAACACATCCATCACCCAAAAGATGTTGTGTAAAGGCAGTGAGATCGCTAATACAACATGTTTTAATTTTTAGTTTGACTTCATTCAATGCCATTATTGAAGGGATCGAGGAAAGAAACCGGAGTACCCAGAGAAAACCCTCGGTGACCTGAATAGTCTCGTACACTCGGTGACCCGAATAGTCTTCTAACCCCCTCATCTTTCCCTTCCTCTCGCCTGCAGGAATCGAACCCGAGACCTTCGGCAACCGACTAACCAATGGGCTCTATGCTCAAGTCGGCGGCATGGTCACGTGGCGCGGGAATAACAAAGCGGTCATGGCTTCTTTTATCTCGCTCGCGTGTACTCCAATGCTGCTTAAAAATTTTAAATTTACCGACATTTTGGGATATTGTGATGTTTTGAACATAGCACACTCGTGCAATAATGATTACAGAGCGATTTGTCACTGACATTCAGTTTAGAGTTGACGACATGCAGTGCTTCATGATTTGCGCTCGAAGTGGAAATCGATGAAAGGAAATGTTCTTTTCTTTGCAGAAAGGTTTTACGTCGGAGTTAGAGCATCCAAACGCAGCACAGTACTTCACCATTTTCAAACTCGATCACGCTGTGTTATTCCCGCAGCACGTGGCCGCCACGCCTTTGTGCATAGAGCCCATTGGGGATTATCCCACAACACTGCTTTGATCGAGGAGACTTCGCTTAGAAAACGTCATCAAATATATTAAGCAAGAAGATAATGATCTAGCAAGGCGATAACTATCCTAGTTAATTAACGAACGTGACGCGTTCATTCGAAAACACACCCAAAGCACCATTAACAAGCCTTAAACTTAACCTTTAAAAGATTACTCTGTACAAACAAATAAATAAATAATGCGTGGGAATGTAACGCAAGAACGTATTTCAAGCTTAGAAGAACTTGTTAGATATTGCCAAAGTGAGTGACGGTGTCAGGAATCTTACAGCCGTATTTTGTTTAAGGTAGCTTATGAAAATGCATTTTGGAAAATTTCTATAGTAACCTCGATCAAAGATATTCCCATCTTAGTATTACATGTTTTTGCTTCGATCTGGATTTGGATCTGGAGAATATTTGTAATATACTTCCCACTCCTATGGCCTGAAGCAGCTTTCTGAAGAACGCTGGCGATGCCATGAGAAGAATGTTGCCTCATGTTCAATACAGTTGAATGTTTTATAGTGCATATGGGCCTACTGGGGTTGTGAGACTAACAGACTAGCAAAGAGAGGAAGTCCCTACTGCTTTGAAGATTGATTCTGGAGTTTTCAGACAGGAAGACGATGACGGGAGAGGCGGAGAAGTGGAAGAAATCACAAGATGACAAGCCATTCAAAGGTATTCCAGACATTCACACACGTGGCTGAAAGAAATTCGCAACATGACAAAATACTGAATACAGAAGAAAAAACAACCGCCACAACATGAACGACTGAGACAATTACTCGTCTAGACAGATCTGATCGTTAAATAATACCAACCGACCGACTGCCTGCATTCATAATATCAAATATCAGAAACATTTTTATTTTTGTCAAAAATCATTATGATGAGCCTTGAAGCAAAACAGAGAGCGACTCTTCGACCACTTGAGTCGGACGGCGTACTACAACGGAAAATAGGAACAAAAATAGAAAACAAGATGACAAGCCATTCAAATGTGTTTTCAGACACCACACACATAGCCGAAAAATAAGCATTTTCAAAAGTGTTCATTTTTTGTGTGGCGGTTTTGTGTCTCGGCTTTTTTCTAACGAAGTAAACTGAAAACATGGAAAGACAGGCCACTATCTGAACTATCTGCAAGGAAAACTGTATCAAAATAGACTTAGCAAATGTTTAGATACAACGCAAACCGGGATTTTTTTTAACGAAATGGTGGAGCACGATGATCGTGACCTTAGCAGTTTTTAAATGATCCGCAAAGTGAAAATGATCAATGTCGGTTCAGTCATTTTTGAGATAGGGCAAAACGTGTGTGAACAATACCCCCACCTCCACCAACCTCCATCCACAACCTCCACCCCCATCCCCTTAAAAAAAACATCGGAGCGACGAAGCGACTGACTGACCGACGACCAGATTGCTACTGAACGATGGCCCATGATTCCAAGTATTATACTAAAACCCAGCCAAATCGCTTCACACGTTTTTGAGGTACTGAGCAAAACGTGTTTACCATTAAATACACTTCAGTGACCTTGACCTTTGTGGCTGAGCACCTATGATGGTACTGTAGGCGGGACACTAGCCTATGTAATGTTCCTACGAAGTTTGGTCAAAATCCCTTTAATAGTGCTTGAAATATGGCTTCCAGGGGACCGAGACCGACCAACCTACAGGCCGACAATTGGATCGTTCTTATTCCCGACTAGTTCAAAGTATGTCCAGATTAGTCTGGAAATCCAAGAAAGGGTCCCACAGTCTAACAGAAGGACACAATGAACAGACATCCTGGTAATAACAACATCTTGTTTATTGGCTCGCTTGCGGCCAGATGTGTCTGAAATCTTCTTCTTGCTGTGTAGGGAAGGGAGGGGGGGGGGGGGCAGTGAGTAATAGGACAACACTGCCAGCAATGAAACGATCTGTCTTTTGATTATAAGAAAATAATTACCGATAAATATCCCTGTAGTCTCTCAGCTTGTCAGGTCATCAGTTGGTAAGGTAACGGTGAGTATCCTATCCTATCCTATCCTATCCTGTCCCATAACCCGGAGGTCGTAGGGGCACCACAGATGATCGCTTAACCAGCATACTCCATCTTTCTCTGTCCTCAGCAGCCCTCATGGCTTCGCTCAGTGTCAAACCAGTCCATTCTCGAATGTTGTCCTCCCACCTCTTTTTCGGTCTCCCCCTTCTTCTACCTCCTTGCACTGTGCCTTGCAGAATGGTCTTTGCAAGGCCTGATGATCTGGTGACGTGGCCATACCATCGGAGTTTCCGTTTCTTCACCACTGTGAGCAGGTCATCGTGTTGTCCAATGGCTTGTGTGATGGTCTGTCGGACTTCAATGTTGGTGATGTGTTGGGTATAGGAAATGCACAGAAGTCTTCTGTAGCACCTCATCTCCATGCTTTGTATTCTTCGTTGGAGATCTGCTGTGAGGGTCCATGCTTCGCAAGCATATAGGAAGATGGAGATGACCAGAGAGCGCAGCAGTCTTACTTTGGAATGTAGACTGATGGTTCTGTCTTTCCAAATGGGCTTCAACCTTGTCAGGGCAGCAGTTGTTTGTGCGATCCTGGAGAGGACTTCCTGTCGAGACCCATTGTCTGACACAATGGCTCCTAAATATTTGAAGCTGTGCACTGTGTTGAGGGATTGGCCTTGTACTTTGATGTCCGTGTTGATGCCATTGGTGTTGTTGGTCATCATTTTGGTCTTCTCTGCACTTATTTCCATTCCATAAGCTCTGGAGGTGGTGTCAAGCCTCTGTACAAGCTGTTCAAGTTCTTGTTCCTCTCCAGCCAATCCATCAATATCATCCGCAAAACGAAGATTGGAGATTGCTCTGCCCCCTATGCTGACTGTGCCTTCGTGATCTGCAAGAGCATCTGACATGATGCGCTCTAGGAAGATGTTGAAGAGTGTTGGAGAGAGTAGGCATCCTTGACGCACACCGATTGTTGTTCTGAACCAGTTCCCGATGACGCTGTTATGGAGGACTGCACTGGTAGCCTTGTCATACAGGCTTTTGACGACTTCTATAATTTTAGGGCTGATGTTGTAAACTTTCATAGTTGCCCATAGAGCTGCATGCCAGACTCGGTCAAATGCCTTCTTGAAGTCTATGAACACATGATATAGATGTTGTTGGTGCTGTAGGTATTTCTCACAGATTATTCTGAGGTTGAAAATCTGTTCAGTGGTACTTCGCCCTGCCATGAATCCTGGTTGTTCTTCAGCTATGATTTGTTCAGCTTGTGGTTTCAACCTGTTGAGTATTATTTTCAGGAGGACCTTGCTGGGATGGCTGATGAGGCTGATGGTGCGGTAATTTTCACACTCCTGAAGGTTACCTTTTTTGGGAAGAGTGATGACAAGCGACTGGGTCCATGGTGTAGGCCATTCCCCACTCTGCCAGATCTTGTTACAGATAATGGTGAGAGCATCAGTCATCGCTTCTCCTCCTGCTTGTAGCAGTTCCGCTGGTATGTTGTCCACTCCCGCTGACTTCCCTTTCTTCAGCGATTGCACTGCTGCCTCAACTTCTTCCCGGAGAATTGGGAGGATTTCTTCTTCTTCTCTGCTCTCGGGACATGCTAGAACTGATGGGTCTCCATTTGATGTATGGTTGTAAAGGTCAGAGCAGTACTCTGTCCATCTGTCCAAGACTTCTTGTTCTTCTGTAAGGCAAATGCCAGACTTGCTTTGGATAGTGGAGACTTTGGGCTGTTTAACACTTGTCAGCCGCTTCACCGTCTGGTAGGCCTTCTTGCTGTTGTTCTTGTTCAGATTGTTCTCTATTTCCTGGCATTGATCTTCTATCCAGTTCTCCTTTGCTGTGCGCATGCCTTTTCGGATGTCATTGTTGATTTTTCGGTAGACATCAGCTCCCTGTGAGGTGTTCTTTTTCTTTTTGAACTCTCTTCGTTTATCACACAGATCCAAAAGTTCAGGTGTGATCCACGGCTTCTTCTTTGGTCGGTGCTTGCCAAGGATCTCAGTGGCGGCATCTGTTACAGCTGAGTTGAAGGTATTGGTCATGGTGTTGACATCTACTTCGCCTGCCCCCAAAATAAGCAGTGGTGCAAATTTCCCTCCAATTGTGGCCTGAAATATTTTTGCCACCTCCGGGTCTTGCAGTTTGTCCAGGTCGAACTTCAGCCTAGTGCACTTTGCTGTATTTACTCTCTTCAAATGGAGCCGGAAAGACATCATCACGAGATCGTGGTCACTTCCAATGTCTGCTCCTGGAAAAGTGCGTGTCCTGCCAATGTTGATGCTTGATCTGAAGCGTTTCTTGACCATGATGTAGTCGATCTGGTTGTGATGTTCCCCGCCGGGACGCGAACTTGTTTTTTCCAACCTAGTTCCAGTCATTCGCCGAAAAAGGTAATTACCGAAGTCGAACGAAGCTCTCCGAGTCGAGCCAAGCTATCCGATGTTTTACGAACGAATGCTGGCAGGACTATGTGAAACCACAGGCTGGGAAGTCTCGTCTTTCGTAGGCGTCAATTACATATTATACTACGTACGTATGTAGGAGGCCCACGAGTTTACAAAGACGAAAGAAAAGACTTCAGAGCCTGTGGTGAAACATCGGTGCGTAAAAATAGCCGCTGTTGCTTCTAGATCTAATTCTATTTCGATCTGCACAGCTTCAAGCTTTAAGTCAAGTCGTGATTTGCATTTTGAAGCAGTTAGTATTATTATTTTATGATGATTAATATACTGATACAATTAATAATAAAGAGTAAAAGTAAATACATAACACATAATGCACACATACAACGATTTCACATCTATATCAACAATAAAACCTTGACAAAACTTCAAAGCGCTATGGATACGTTGATGTCCCTTCAGCACAACAAGGCAAAGCTTAGTTTATAATGGTCTCAAAAAACAGTGACATTTTTATTGCAAGCACCAAAGCAATTATTTATTTGACTAATATTATTCTTTTTAACTGATACAGTAAATTTGTTATATGTATTTCAATTATATGTATTTTAATGAGAAACACGTATTAAAAAAATGTTGAGTGGCAGGCGGAAATTTCCATAAATCATCTGAAAACTTGGGTAAATCTATAAGAAAAAAATAACCAGTAACACCATCTGAATATTTCGTATTACACCCAACTTCATCAAAAACAAACAAAACGTCACTGACTATATTTACACCATTGAGCACGCACAGCAGCACACTATTCTTTTTTATTTTTTTTAAAGTAGGAATAATAGTAATAATAATAATAATAATAATAATAATAATAATAATAATAATAATAATAATAATAATAATAATAATAATAATAATAAAAACAAATAAATAAATTAAAGATTTAACTAAATAACTATACTACTACTATATTCTACTACTACTACTACTACTACTACTACTACTACTACTACTACTACTACTACTACTACCACTACTACTACTACTACTACTACTACTACTACTACTACTACTACTAGCGAAGTAATGGTCTTGATTTTGTGGTCCTGATTCGGCTCTTTGCAGTCCGCTGGACCCTGTAAGCAATGAATAACTAATTAGCTATTAATTTAACTCTGATCTCGAATTGTCTTGATTTTGTGCTCCTGATTCGGCTCTTTGCAGTACGCTGGACCCTGTAAGTAATGAATAACTAACTATTAATTTAACTCTGATCTCGAGTTATTTTTAAAAAAAATTCCCTTAGCCTACTCGTCCTTCTCCGGAAATTTAAAGATTCAAATATTATAAAGTATAGGCCTAAATATTATTAATTAGAATAGATATAGTTTATACATTTATTTACGTATAAAACAAACAATACAGGTCTAATAATTATATTCAGCTAGTGAGCTTCTTCGCTGCGCGAAGACTGACTTATAATATATAATGTAGGCTAGATTAAGCCTATGTATACTGTATAACAGTGTCTACTTGGTTTTAGGCAGGAAATGGGGATTGCTATTATTAGCCTACTGCTGAGAACTAACAAATTGCAAATCAAGGAACGCAACTATTAACTATGGTCGATAATAACAAAGTATGCCGTTGCGAAATGCTAATCTGTGTAAATCGAACAGAATTAGAAGCAACAGCGATCATTTTTAATGTCAACAAGTCGTAGTCATGCAAGCATCATTTCGTAACACATCGGAGAGCTTCGTTCGACTTCGGTGATTGCCTTTTGGGCGAATGACTGGAACTAGGTTGGAAAAAACAAGTTTGCCGCCGGGACTGTGCCATGTCCATCGTCTGGATTTTTTGTGGAGACCAAGCAATGAAACGATCTGTCTTTTGATTACAGAATTACCGTCTAACAGAAGGACACAATGAAC
>CM072512.1:18241617-18349117 GCA_036898135.1 Oncomelania hupensis | reverse complement strand
AGCGCAGTGGTTGGAGCACTCGCTACTGTGTCGCACGTTAAGCACCGTCCAGTGCGGTTAGCACTTGGATGGGTGACCGCAAACCGTGAAGCGACAAATAACAACGCCCCCAGTCGACTCAACTGTGACTGAGTAGTACCTACTCTCTTGGAGTTAAAGCAGCGAGGGAGAGAGATGGGCGTCGCCCTCATTACGCTGGCCCAAGATAAGTGTGATCTCCAACATCACGCTCCCCTACGGCCACAAGGCTATGGGACCACCTAAACCTTACCCTTTAGCAGCGGAAGACTCCGCTTATTCTGTAATTTACCACTAATCCAACAAAGCAACAACATAGCAGTCTAACAAAGCAAATTAAACCAACAGTCCCGCCAACCAGTACACCGAGGCGAGACGCGGTTTTAACCGGAAGCAAATAAAACAGTGAAAATGATGTTTAATAACGCAATATATCAGACCGAGACAAATCCGTGCAACATTGATCTAGATAAGCTGCCTGTCCAACAGACTGACGTTATCAGGAAATTGCTAGCTCCAGCTCAGAACCCCTCATGCCCAAACCAAATTGGAAGCCAGTGTACCACCCGCAAGCCCGAAGCCCTTTCCTACCCATCGTACCTCAAACCCACCATAACCTTCTTTTCGTCTGCTTTTCTTTTCCAGACCTTTCTCGTTTTGATTTAATTCCCAATGGTGCCGCAGAAGACCAGGAAAGGTTTTGTTCTGATTGTTCGATTATCAATTTTTACCGTACACAAAGAAAATTATCCAAGGTTGGAATCTTTGCATTGCGTTGCATTGCATGATTATTGCTTTAGGTCCAGCGGACTCTTCCGAGCCAAATCAGGACCGAGGTTGGAATCTAGCTATCCGGTGACATTTAAATACCAGTTCTTTTTCCTTTCACAATGAAAAAAGAGGGCCTCAAATTATCTTGACAGTGGAAAACCTTTGCTTATGCTTAATAGTATAGGTTATATTTTTTGCTTTTTGTTCTAGGTAATTTCAGCACCGCTTGTTTATTTGGAGGGTTATTACCTCCCTTGAATTAAACTTCATTACCCTGCATGGCGTCCTGGTTTCTGGACCCACAAAAGAGCAGCAGAACGTCTAAATCTCAACTTGAAAATTCGTCACGACCAACCTCGAAAAATCGAAAAAGGAAGGATGAGGTAAGAAAGGGTGGTGAAGGGTTTGGTCGACATATAAAACAGAATCAAACCTAATCACAAAATATAAAAAAATAACATTTACCGACTGCACGCATTCCCATAGTTTGCGACTCTGACACTCTCTCTCTCTCTCTCTCTCTGTCTCTCTCTCTCTCTCTCTCTCTCTCTCTCTTCTCTGTATTTGTGTGTGTGCGTGACACGTATCTATTGCAGTTCATTTCTATCCTATCCAATCCCGTACCTCGTTGGGGCATCACGGATGATCGTTTAACCAGCGTACTCCATCTTTCTCTGTCCTCAGCAACCCTCATGGCTTCGCTCAAAGTCAAGTCAGTCCATTTCTATGTCCATGAAATGTATCCATGACACAAAATATATGCATGTCCTATTTTCCCTGCTTTTCATTATGGACCTAACAGATAGCCCGTAGTTACGTGCAAATACCCCCTGGTCCCGTCTCGCACCACCTGCCTATATTGCTAATAGGGTCAGCCCTCAATTTTCCCATTCAAAACTGAGGATGATGATGATGATGATGATGATGATGATGGTGATGATGATGGTGGTGATGATGATGATGATGATGATGATGATGATGATGATGATGATGATGATGATGATGATGATGATGATGATGATGATGATTTTTCTACTGTAGCTGCTACTCCTGCTGACGTTCATGATGATGGCGATGATGATTTTGATGAGAACGTTATACTGTTTGAAGATCCGGGTGTCTTAGCAACAACAATCAACAACAAAACCCTCCCAAAATAATGAAACTGTTTACCCTTATGAAAATTTCCAAATCTTTTGGAAATGTATTTGACAGAAAACACAATATAACATGCTCTGGAAACTTATGTGAATATACTTGAAAGATTAATACTACGACGCACCAAATGAATAAGTTCAAGAAAATGATGTGGCTAAGTTACTATACATGTAGTACGAAAACTTTTTGATAAGGGAAAATGCCCCGTCCTATTTATGGCGTTCAAAACATATTTGACAGAATAACAATATAATATAGGTTTCTTTCCTGGAAAGCAAAAAACTACTAGTAAACAAGACCAGATAATAAACATGGACTTAAATGTTTCAAGTGGAAAAACATCGCTACATACTCGAAAAAAAACACCCAAACTTTCGAAACAACAACTTTCTACAGCAATCACAAAGCTAAACTGGACTCTAATCTGAACTTAGTTTAACATCTGAATATTTGTGTAGACCAAAAAAGTATTTAATGACAAGTTTTTAAATGGGCTGAGGGTATTGTGTTAAAAAGTAAGGGTCCCAAAACAGACCCTCAAGATACACCGAACTCAAGGCTTTTAGGCGCCGAATGGATTTTGTTTACAAAAAAACGGTTTGTGATGTGTCTGTCAACTATTAAAGTAATCAAGGAAATGGCGAGTGCCAGAGACGTTCTTTCCCCGACCTTTTGGCCAGCTTTTTTTCTAATAGGAAATTGCCGCGACGTACTGACACTGAAAGCGCATTTGATAGAATTTAGAAAAAGAACTTTAATTCCGTGTTCACAAAGAAGACCTCCCAACAAAACTGATAGGCGGGTATGCTTCTATGTTAAACGTGATACTGTCAATTTCGATGGAAAAATCTTCAGAGGAAACACCGAGTTAAGATGTTATTTTCTGCATGATTATCCAGTGTTAAGTAACGAAAGTTTTCCTACAATTGTTTGAAATCTGGTGCAAGATTGGATCCTTCAAAGAATAAATCCAAATGAATTACTGCGACGCAGAAAACAAACAAACAACACCCAAATAACCTACCATATCCTATCCTATCCTATCCCATAACACACGAGGTCGTAGGGGCACCACCGATGATCGTTTAACCAGCGTACTCCATCTTTCCCTGTCCTCAGCAACCCTGATTGTTTCGCTCAGTGTCAAACCAGTCCATTCTCGAATGCTGTCCTCCCACCTCTTTTTCGGTCCCCCTATTCTTCTACCTCCTTGCACCGTGCCTTGCAGGATGGTCTTTGCAAGACCTGATGAACGGTCTGATAAAAGGAAAGATCCAAATAGCAACACGCAATAAAGGCTGGTCATCATTTTGGTCTTCTCTGCACTTATTTCCATTTCATAAGCTCTGGAGGTGGTGTCAAGCCTCTGTACCAGCTGTTCAAGTTCTTGTTCCTCTCCAGCCAATCCAACAACACCAATGGCATCAACACGGACATTAAAGTCCAAGGCCAATCCCTCAACACAGTGCATAGCTTCAAATATTTAGGGGCCATTGTATCAGACAATGGGTCCCGACAGGAAGTCCTCTCCAGGATCGCACAAACAACTGCTGCCCTGACAAGGTTGAAGCCCATTTGGAAAGACAGGACCATCAGTCTACATTCCAAAGTAAGACTGCTGCGCTCCCTTGTCATCTCCATCTTCCTATATGCTTGCGAAGTATGGACCCTCACAGCAGATCTCCAACGAAGAATACAAAGCATGGAGATGAGGTGCTACAGAAGACTTCTGGGCATTTCCTATACCCAACACCTCACCAACGACGAAGTCCGACAGACCATCACACAAGCCATTGGACAACACGACGACCTGCTCACAGTGGTGAAGAAACGGAAACTCCGATGGTTTGGCCACGTCACCAGATCATCAGGCCTTGCAAAGACTATTCTGCAAGACACAGTGCTAGGAGTTAGAAGAAGAGGGAGACCAAAAAAGAGGTGGGAGGACAACATTCGAGAATGGACTGGTTTGACACTGAGCGAAGCCATCATGGCTGCTGAGGACAGAGAAAGATGGAGTATGCTGGTTAAACGATCATCTGTGGTGCCCCTACGACCTCCGGGTTACGGGACAGGATAAGATAGGATAGGAATAAAGGCTAGTTTTCAACATGGACAACGCGCCGATTTTCTCAACACTGCATTTTTATCTGCATTACTGGACCAAAACCTACTCCGACGCACCACATACCACGACCCAGAATGATGCTGTAAGAGTTATTATCCGCCCTAGATGTCCAGCCCCAGGTTGCCTAGAATAAAAGCACCACGAAGCGTTTGCGATTGCTCCACACGAACTATTTTTGCTTCTGGGCAACTTTTTGCCATATGCGAGCGCTTTTAAAATTGCGCAGCACATGTTGACTGCACAACAGCCAATCAAAGTAAAGTTAGCTGAAAAGTGAAAGTTATTATCAACAAAACAATTCTATCAAATATAAATAATAATTCATACCGAATGTATATAAACATAATTATTCCGTCAAATAACAAGTACACAAATCTTACCAGACTGTAAATGACAAAAAAAAATCATCCTTGCTATTTCACCGTTGAACACAACGCAATTCGCAAATCGAAAGCCCACACTCTGGTCGCCATCTTTTTCTCTTCCCAAACAACCTTTCGCTCAGCAGGCATAGGGTTGCCCAGACATTTCGCCAAAATAGTTACGTCGCTTTACGTAGCCCTCTGCCTAGGCAACTGGGGGCAGGTTGGTCAATACAAACCGTATTATTTCGCGGAAAGATCAACTGTATCACTGGCAACAATGTTCCACCAGCCACGTTGATCCCATCACTCACTGTACTATCTAGTTTAGTTATCAGGTATGCAGACCTGTGCACACTCAAAATGTTCATCAGTAGCAAACAAACCAAATTTCAGTAGTTTTTTTTAAATTTTCAGTAGCAAGCTGTAACGACAGTTTAAGACATAATTCTGCTCACAAAGCACACAAACTGAAACACTACGAGGCAGTAGAATGGGAATTACAATCTATTCAAGCCAAGCTAAAACATCAACACTGTTACTTTTTTTGTTTTGTTTAACAAAACCTTTATTAGCAGAGTATCAAAATATACAAATTAGGATAATATTTTATTTAACAAAATGTATGGCTGGACAGATTAATAATGATTTTAACTTGGTTACATACTTTTTAACTGCATTAATACAACTGGAAAAAGTCGAAAAATTTGAATAAATAATGTATTTTTGTATATATTCATTATATAATAGAAATCTACCATTGTCAAAGCTGGCTCCATAATTTTTTTTGGTATCACAAGTATGAAGTTGCAACCACACAAATGCTGAACGAACTAGAAACAAACGCGCGCTTCCGGTTCGAAAAACGTCTTTTAAGCACAACTAGTCAAAGACATCTGAAAACAGAAAAAAATTTAAAAAATTTTAAAGTAAAAAAATCGGAATTTCGGAATTTTAATAAGGAATCCGTATTCTGCTCATGAAAATCGGAGAAAATACGGAAAATCCGTAGATGTGCACAGGTCTGGGTATGGGTCAGTTTGCAGAAGGAGGAAGAAGAGAATAGCAAATGGAGAAAAAGTAGGAGAAGGAGTATAACGTTGTCAACTCTGGCAACGTTGTCCCATGTTGGTCGAGTCATTCCACCATCTAGTCTTAAAGGTGTCAGTTTGAAGAAAAAGACAGAAAAGGGGGAAACAGGAGGAACAGAGGAAAAAGGAAAAAGAAAAACAAGGGTATGGAAGAGGACGAGAAAAAAAAAAGAAGAAGAAGAAGAAGAAGAAGAAGAAGAAGAAGAAGAAGAAGAAGAAGAAGAAGAAGAAGAAGAAGAAAAAGAAGAAGAAGAAGAAGAAGAAGGAAACTGCAACAACAACAACAACAGCAGCAAGAGACAGAAGAAGAACACTATCGAGAACAACACTAACAACATTAAGAAATCGGATAGTCGGGGAGGAAGGAAGTTCCACCCTCAAATCCTAACAGGCTAGTGTTGCATTTAATTACTTCCTTGACTAGCTTACAATTGTGTTAAAGAGGAGAGGGAATAGTGGGGTGGATGGGAAGGGGTACCAATAAGAGAATTATAAATGCAAATAGAGATAGAGACCCATTTTCCAAAAATTTAATTGCCCTCAGGTTCGTACGTATTTTTGGGGCCATACGGTCACATTTTCTCACATGGGGAACTCTCACCATCAACATCCCCGGTGTCTTGGGATCGTTGCAGCAGCTGCTGTTTGTGCATCCATTTAGCCTCTATTTATTTTTGCCAACACTTATCTGCAGATGTCCCATGGCTTTCAAGGAGATGCTTATCTTTACATCTAGCCAGGAGTCAAACTGGATTACATTTTGAGCAGCGTGAGGGAGAGCGGTGGGCTGTACAGGGCACAAATAAAAGCGGTGTAATAAACTCCAGTAGTGGGGATACATGTGGGTAGGGTTGGTGAAGGAAACATAGATGTTCACTCAAGGAAAGGAACGTAGATGTTCACTCAAGGAAAGGAACGTAGATGTTCTCAAGGAAAGGAACATAGAGGTACTCAAGGAAAGGAACATAGATGTTCTCAAGGAAGGGAACGTAGAGGTACTCAAGGAAAGGAACATAGATGTTCTCAAGGAAGGGAACGTAGATGTTCTCAAGGAAGGGAACATAGAGGTACTCAAGGAAGGGAACATAGAGGTACTCAAGGAAAGGAACATAGATGTTCTCAAGGAAAGAAACATAGATGTTCTCAAGGAAGGGAACATAGATGTTCTCAAGGAAGGGAACATAGATGTTCTCAAGAAAGGGAACATAGATGTTCTCAAGGAAGGAAACGTAGATGTTCTCAAGGAAGGGAACATAGATGTTCTCAAGGAAGGGAACGTAGATGTTCTCAAGGAAGGGAACATAGATGTTCTCAAGGAAGGGAACGTAGATGTTCCTCTTTTTCTTCTTCTTCTTTTTAAAACAACCGATGG
Source organism: Oncomelania hupensis (assembly GCA_036898135.1). Taxonomy (NCBI): domain Eukaryota; kingdom Metazoa; phylum Mollusca; class Gastropoda; order Littorinimorpha; family Pomatiopsidae; genus Oncomelania; species Oncomelania hupensis. The sequence continues at coordinate 18,342,217 of CM072512.1, read as the reverse complement.
ACGTCATCAACATACTTGTCAACGAGGTACTTGTGCTTGTATGTCATGAAGGTCCACTAAAAAGACGGGTGTTCTTCTTTGAGGCTCACAAGTCAATTGTGAAAAAGTTCGCCAAACGTTGCAAGTTGGCGCCTCGGGCGGCTTGAGTTAGATCCTGTATCGGCCAACGCCCTGAGCAGCTTTTGAACTGGAAAAGTGCTATATAAAAACGAGTACGTAAATAAAATAAAATGCTCCACATAGCCGATCTGAGAAGTTTAGGAATCACTGCAACAGTCATGCCGATATATTTCCCTCTTCCCTGACGCCTTTGTCAAACAGTGAGGTCAGCTCCTTAGAATGAATATGACGGTGATAATATCTATCGAATTGATTGATTAAAACATGCTATCGTAAAATGCTGTCTGAAGTTGATTTGAAATATTTCAAATTTTCGTCTTCGGAGTTTTCTGGTGGATAACTTCTGTTTTTAAACAGTCTGATGTAGAATACATTTCCACCACATACTTTCTGAGACCACGGAATAGCTCTAATTGATTTTTTAATAGTAATTTGTCTACAGTTGTCTTTGAGATTCTGAAGTCCGATTCAAACTTCAAAAACAGACGATCTGGGGTATCTCGAAGCTGCTTATGATGCTTGTGAATCTTCAACGGTATGTTGATTGCAGTGGTAACGGTCTTAATTTGACGCCAAAATTCTCAACTTTCTGAAGTGCCAGGATAGTCAGAATATCAACTACCCTAGTGTATTTAAGAGTGCGGGGATCATGTCTAAAATGGGGATCTGGAAATAGCGAAGGTGCATGAAAGTTTAAAGACCCCTATTGACGACCGGCAGGCAGCTGTCGTCTGGGTGGGAAGTGGCCTGTAAGCTATCGTCAAACACACCATTCACGTGAACTGAATTTTGGAGCACTTCACCATTCTATATATAAATTGGTCCTGAAGAGGGACGTGTCTGGGGGAGCACTTCATGTTGTAGGTATGATAACAGATATGGTGCTATACCCAGCATAAAGTCAGAGAGAGAGAGAGAGAGAGAGAGAGAGAGAGAGATGGAGACAGAGGGAGAGAGAGGGAGAGAGAGAGAACGTTGAACATTATATCGTTTCATAGGATGAAGGTTATAGGCTCTGTGACGGGGTTTTTATAGTTGCTGGGCTCTGCACAATGGACTGCTATTACCCACACGTCTTAGTCGATGGGGATCGCTAGTAATCTCCCTTTGACTTCACTTAATACATTTATTTGTTTAGCTCGGTCTGTGTTTAGGCTGGGGTACAGAGATAGATAGAAAAATGGTAAAAGATCACTGTCACACTAGCTTTCACACGGCTATGAATCATATGTAGTCTAGTCCAGCCACTTGATACCAGTAAAAATCTCACATTTATTTCCTCTACTCTATACACGATATTCGAAGTACGAAACTAACTTAAAAGTTCAATTGTCAATGCGAATGATTCTATCGCTGATAATCTAGGCAGCTACTTTTTCTTCATCAGGCACTGGCTACTTTCTGCCTTAAGGGTCAGAATTCTTGAAGAGTGGACTACTGTGGTCCTGTTTATACAGAGTTTTAGTGCACTGCTTCTTGTGGCACTTAACTGTGTGGTTGAAGCGCTGCGTTGAGGTCGCTTCTGGGACAAACTGTGTTGTCTTGGAGTCTTTGACTTTGTGGTTCGTCGGTTGGGCTATCTTCGCACAATGCTGGAGATGCCTCGGCAGCCAACTGTACGCGTCAACTTGGTTTTGTCTTTTGATGAGTTGGGCTCACGATATAACGCCTGCTCGTCTGTAACATATGAGACGAAATTCTGCTCAACCCTGTATAATAGGTCTGTGCAGAGCGTCTCACTGAAGGCCAAAGTAGCCCTCATTGATAGCTCCACATCTCTATACATAAGCGACGAACATTATGCTAAGTCTGTGGTCCACTGGAATCTCCACTCTAATTTCCTATACATGTATAAATATAAATCGTGGCTAACTATACACATAAAGAAATAATAATATTTAAAACATTTTCTGGTACAGCCACTGGTCTGCAAGCATACATATAGGTTAAACAATAGTGGATCCGTACACAATACAACATGGCGTCGGCCGGTCATGCTTGCCTCGTGGTCGGATTCTTCCACGTGGTCACGCAAAGTCGGACTAACAATTCAATTCTATGCATAGCAAATTCCACAAACATAATTTCAACAATAATATAAATACATCACGATGAAACAGAAGTATGTTCATTTACCTGTTTGACAATGTCAGGCCGTGGCTACTTGATTGAATTCAAATATTCAACAAGTACTGCTGTCTAATCTCCTCAGGAGAGAGATTTCTGCTTGAGTGTACTGTGTACTGCTCAGCGTTTCAACGAAGACTGACCTTCTACCTGGCTTCTGACTGTCCAGGTAGGACTGGTTCTACCTAACCCAGCTGTGTCCCGATTGGATGAAACATCTCTGAGTGGATGTAAAATTCGAAGCTCGATCGTAGGCAGCGATGATGTCACTAACTGTGCTTGTATCAAGCTACAACTGTGTTACGCATGATCACTTCTGTCGTCTGCTATACACTAACAGTAACCTACTCATCTACACTGACTAAACAAGCAAAAGCTCAAATTGTGCAGGGTAAACAGGTCCTCTTGTTACAGGCTCTAATGCCTTATTCATACAACGCATTAAGTCAGAAAGAGCAAAGCACACACACACACACACACACACACAGAGAGAAGGAGAGAGAGAGAGAGAGAGAGAGAGCGAGAGAGAGAGAGAGCGTCATCTTCACATTAATAAGCACATTCTTAATTTTGGGTTGAAGTAAATACTCTTTATTTAATGTCTTAATTTTGCGCTCTTTCTAGTTCAGAGATTTGTGTTCAAAGAGCAGTTCACCGAGTTTCAAATGCACGAAACGACGTTTTTTGATCTCTGCATCGAACCCGCGTTGCCTCAGACAACCGTGTAACACTATAGACCACTATGTCAACGCAAATCTGCCCGAGACGAAAGTTCTGCTTTATTCTCTCTCTCTCTCTCTCTCTCTCTCTCTCTCTCTCTCTCTCTCTCTCTCTCTCCCTCTCTCTCTCCCTCCCTCTCTCTCTCTCTTTCTCTTTCTCTCTTTTTTTTTCTCTTAATGAATAAGCGAGGTACACCCAAACGCAGGGTCAGTGATCAAAAGAAAGCCGATAAAAGAAGAAAGGCAGTTTTGTACAAATTAAGTGTGATTTTAGCACTCGCTGGTTGCTGTTAATTGCTGATGTTGTTTGTGTAGACACCCGCTTCCCCCTTGTTGTCAAAGGATTTCATTATTTTTGTGCAAGGCTTTAATCTTGTTCATAGGTTCGGGAACCTAACTTGTATTCAATTCGTTGCTTTGAATGTCCACATCGCTTTGTTGAAGCGATAAGTTTACTCTTGAGTCTGTTTTTCAAGCTCGCAATTTCTAACATTGTGTTAATATAATGTGAGCAGTCACTAAAACCAAATATTTATTTGTTTATTCATTTATTCATTTATTCACTTGCGTAGTTTATAACAGGCGAACAACGAATCTAATTCTGACTTTATTGTAATACCAGAGACTATACTATCTGTAAGGTCTCTGATAATGATGAAGTCCTCGTAGCATGGACACCTCGTAATTAATTAAGGCACCGTAGATTGTTTTTGTTGGAGCATAAATGTATTCAACAAACCAGATAATAATACAAGGCAAAATATCAGGGCACACAAAAGCACAAGTTTAAATGAGTCCTACCCAAATAAATATTGTATTCCCAAAATATCACTGGCGGACGACAGGAAACAGCAACAAAACATAATACACGGGTTTGATTGATTGATTGTTGCTTTAGGTCCAGCGGACTCTTCCGAGTCAAATCAGGACCGGACAACCCCCGATCCGCATAAAAGATCTGCTGAAACAACCATAGTGGGAAAATTGAATGCCCTCCACCGGCCAGTCACTTTACAATAAAGACATCCCACGCAGGGGACGGCTGAGGCTTTACCCCAACTACTCGAACCCCCGGTTACAAAAACAAAATAGAATACAAACATCATTATAAATTATTAACAAAACACATACATATAAAATGCCTATATTGCTAAATAATAACATCATAGGAAGCCCTAGTGACCACCCGGCAGAAAGCGTCCAACACTCCCAAGCTGATCCAACAGACCTCATACGCAAACAAGGAGTCTTGTCCAGGAAGAGTTTTCAAGAAAAAAGGTAGGTCATTGATCTAGCGAAGAAGAAGATAGTATAGCAGAGTGATAGGACAGAGCAGGAATGGGAAAGAGCAAATGAGGAAGACAGCGACAGTGGGAATTTAAAGCACTAAATTTCCAGAAAGTGGGGATACTATTTATACTGAAACCCCCGGCACTCCAACGGGGGTACTGTTGCCGCAGTGAATCTGTCATGCCTATAAAGGAAAGACAGGTTTTCAACTGGGGCTTTCACTTTTCCCTTTATAGGTTAGAACAATCTACAGTGGCAAGATTGCTCATGACCCCAAGGGGTATAATACACGGGGGAAAAAGGGGAAATAACTAAATATTTTAATAACAAACCAGATGAACTGAATAAAAAATAATCTTACTAACAAACACAAACGTCTGATAAGTTAAAACGCATAGTTTAAGTATATAAAACTTACATTTTCAAGCGAAGAAAAAAATTTAAAAAAAAAAGAAAAAGAAAAAGGGGTGGAGTTGGGGGGTGGTGAGGTGGAGGCGAGAGAGGGGCGGGTGCGAGAGAGTTATACATGTGCAAATAAACTAACAGATGTGTGTTGAGGATCACAGTTGGAAAGCAAAGTATGTGAAAAGTCGTTGAAAATAAAATGTGAAAATAAAATATGGTGCGGTCAGAAGCAGTTACATGAAAATAAAACTGTGTGAACAGTTGAAAAAGTGTTAGTATTTTCTTGCAATGACAATTCTGAATTTCCAAAGAGTATGGTATTAACTTCCCTGAGGATGGGATCAAGAAGACGAATCGTTTGAATACGGGCATTGTCAAACAAGGGACATAAAAAGCAGGAAGTGTTCAGACGTTTCAACCGGGTGTCCGCAACGGCAAACCGGGTCGTCTATCAAATGGCGACGATACATATCGTAGTTATGGTTGCTTAAAACCCAGCCAAAGTCTGCAGTGGATAATTTGTTGTTGTCGAGCACCATGATAATAAAACGACGGGACCGTATAGAGTCATCTTTGGAGCTATGTTGTTTAAATAGGCTGACTGACGGATTGACTTGCATTTCTTCGAGGAGCTCATTCCACATGATAGTAGAAGAGGAGAGGAAGGAGTTTTTGTAAGTTTCAATTTTGTGTGCGGGGACCCTAAGCTCGAAAGGCCTTCGGCGGTGGTAAGGATTAACTGACGAGACAATCGATGGGACCAAGTCAGAGAGGTACTTAGGACAGCGCTCATTGACCATTTTATGGAAGGTAAGTAGTTGTGTCGCCTACGTCTTTCTTTCAATGGGCAGAGCCCTGATTCCCTATACAAGGATTCATGGCTAGTTCCCTTTACTCCCCCTACAATTATTCTAATCCCTTCGAGGTGAATTTTTTTCAAGTGAAGTAGCTTGAGTGTCAGTACAATTGTCCCATATTACATCACCATAATTGATTGATTGATTGATTTATTGTTGCTTTAGGTCCAGCGGACTCTTCCGAGCCAAATCAGGACCGGACAACCCCCGATCCGCATAAAAGATCTGCTGAAAAAACCCCAGTGGGAAAATTGAATGCCCTCCACCGGCCAGTCACTTTACAATAAAGACATCCCACGCGGGGGACGGCTGAGGGTTGACCTCAACTACGCGAACACCCCGGTTACAAAAACAAAATAGAATACAAACATCATTATAAATCATCAACCAAACACATACATATAAAATGCCTATAGTGCTAAATAGTACATTCATAGGAAGCCCTAGTGACCACCCGGCAGAAAGCGTCCAACACTCCCAAGCTGATCCAACAGACCTCATACACAAACAAGGAGTCTTGTCCAGGAAGAGTTTTCAAGAAAAAAGGTAGGTCATTGATCTAGCGAAGAAGAAGATAGTATAGCAGAGTGAAGGACAGAGCAAGAATAGGAAAGAGTAAATGAGGAAGACAGCGACAGTGGGAATTTAAAGCACTAAATTTCCATAAAGTGGGGATACTATTTATACTGAAAACCCCCGGCACTCCAACGGGGGTACTGTTGCCGCAGTGAAGCGTCTTGCCTATAAAGGAAAGACAGGTTTTCAACTGTGGCTTTCACTGTTCCCTTTATAGGTTTGAACAATCTACAGTGGCAAGACTGCTCATGACCCCAAGGGGTACATCACCATAATCAAAATGAGGTAAAACGAAAGACTTATACATGGTCTCGAGGGCTTTTCTGCACAGCTTGTATCTGTATGACCGTACTCATGCCAACAGGAGAGTTACCTTCTTAATTATGTTATTTATGTGTATATCCCACTTACAATTGTTTTGCAATGTCAGGCCTAGATATTTATGGTGATCAGTTTCAGACAAATTCTTGTTGTTAAATGTTAGAGGATAGTTTGGCAATGTGTCACGTTTAAAGGTTAAGAATTTGGTTCTTTTGTTCCTTGATATTTTCTTTCCTTTTATTTTAGCCCAATTACTAATTTTCTATAGATCTGAGTTTAGAATTTTGGTTAGAATGTCAGGGATTTTAAGGCTAGAGATATGCTAGTGTCGTTAGCAAAGAGTTTGATGATGGATTCAATGTTTACAAGAATAGTATTAATGTATGCAAGGAATAATAAAGGTCCCACGACAGACTCTTGAGGTACGTCTGCGAAAATGGGTTTGTAGGTTGGCCTACTGCCTTTGATGGCGACGGCTTGTCTGCGGTTTTTAAAATAATCAACAACAAAATGCAGAAGTTTGACTCTTAAACCTATAACTGCTAGTTTAGCTAATAATCCGTTGTGCCATACTCTATCAAAAGCTTTAGATATATCGAAATAGACAGATGTGTTTGTTGTTCCGTTGTTATAGACCAGACATAGGTCATTATAAATAAAAATTAGTTGATTAACAGTAGAATTGCCATATATAAATCGAAACTAAGATTGAGTTAGAATATTGTTATTGTTCAAAAATGAATACAAATGAATATGGATACAACGTTCAAGGATTTTTCCGATGCAACTTAAAAGTGAGATAGGACGATAGTTAGTATGTAATTCATTGGGAATTGGCGTGACATGTGCTGTTTTCCAAGTTTTTGGGAACAGTCCTTCCCGCAAAGAGCGGTTAAAAAGTAGACCGAACGCTTCAGAAATTACATCAACCGCTGTAATCAGTAATTTTTTTAAACTAAATTTTGTCTGGTCCAACAGCTTATTTTGGGTCTAAATGTTTTAGAATTGTGACTACTTCTGATGGGGTAATTATAATTTCATTAAGGTTATTTTCTACATAAGGGAGTTCAGGAGGGTTGTCACCAGGTGTTTCTAAGGTTGATTGTTGGATAAAATATTCATTAAAAGATGTATGTGACCTGGATATTCCGAAATGTAGCTTATTAGGAGAAAGAAAATAGCTTGCAATGTTGTTTCATCTAGTAACAGAAAAACAAACTCCGTGATAGTTGTTCTGACCACCTGTAGACTCATACCTCTATGGGCGGTCTACTAATACTATATATTGTTCCCAGATGCCGTTCCAGGGATGCTTTGCAATCTCCCCTCCGCGGTCATTTAGAGCGCTGATATCTCCTTTGAGCGCGAGCCCAGTTAAAACTAAAGAGATATAGACTGACACACTAGTCATGGCGTTGATATTTAGTTTTTTTGACAATGTTAAACCACTGCATCATAGAAGAAGAAGGAAGAATTTGTTAGACTTTAATAATACTAATACTAATATTACTACTACTACGACTACTACTACTACTACTACTACTACTACTACTACTACTACTACTACTACTACTACTACTACTAATTATAATAATACAAGAGTTTGAATAGCGCACACTTCTCACGGTACATATCGATTCATGCTTTTTGTGCGAAATAATTATGCGCTTAAATGTTACAGTCGTTGTTGGTTTTTATCAGTAGTAGATTCAGCCCCAATGCTTGAATCCTGATAAGTGTAACTCAGATTCGTTTATCCACGCAACCTGTTCACTCAGCTTCAAGGCAGAAGTCGTCGTGTGAAGTTTTCCAACTTTATTCAGCGTACATCAACAACTGCATACAATCGCTCAATTGTTTTTCACTTTCTCTCTTTTTCTACTGAAACAGTGCAGTACATATATAGTCTCTCTATACTCGAGAGAACGTTCGAATGTTCGACGTGACACAATTATAACCAATCAGAATAAACTTCGTCATCACTGTCTTACGTCATATAACCTTATCTAGGATGGAAGCGTCTCGTAGTTACCACTACAGTAGATTTATCCACACGCTTCGATCGATGGTAAACAACCAACTCTAGAAAATTCTCAAATAATATCGACCAACTAAAATTACCAACTTATACAAAGCTTCTTCTAACAACAACGCAAAATCAAATCAAAGATAAATACACTCTATTATGCTTTGCAAAATAAAACGATCAGATCTATCGCGCGCGTGTCACACGTAGGCTACTATCGTGCGCGTCTCAAACGTAACATTAACCAACTTTCAATCATTTATTCATTCTTATTTGTATTTTGTAAAACTGAAATTGTTGGCTTCAAACCATCATTGATACTTAAGTAGTGGCCACAATTGGATGACGTTTAACGGCTTATGCATTGGGTTTGAGATTTTTCACTGACCGAAATTTTGACGGGTGGCCACACCTTATGAGTTTAGTGGCCACATTAATTTTGGCTTACGTTTTACGGATTATGCATTGGGTCGTTGGAGGTAGTGGCGCAATGTTTATCACGACCCGGTTCCAATGTATAAAATTGTGTAGCTGTGTAATTTCACTACAACAAGGCACTTTTTTTATGACAATGTAATTTACTCTTTCACGATTTGATTATAATATGAAACAACTTTACTAAGATCGACGCACAACAAGTGAATTCAACTGCCTTAGCTCGCCAAGTCGTGTGTAGCAAACAACACGTGTTGCGTGTAATCATGCATGTGGGAGGAGTTTGGGTTGCCCTTTAAACTCGTGACGCCACGCTCTCGTGTCTGAAGAAATCAAACATGCGATATCTTGGTAAAATTTTACGTTCGCCCATAGGTAAGAAAATACATCAGGAATTCATAAGTGTAACATAAGTGTGGCCGGGTGAATAACACAAGTGTGGCCGGACCTTTACTCATAAAGCAACCAAATAAACTTTGCGAAGATCTTCGATAAAATGTAAGGGTTGCTATTACTAGAATAAAAATTTTCTAAGCACGTATTGCGTTCTCGAAAATGGACTGAACCTCTTTTAATTATTGTTTTACCTTGCAGATATTTCAGATAGAGGCCCATCTTCTCGTGTTTAAAAAAATGTGTTTGCCTCTTTACGATAAAACCGAGTCATTGACACTTTTGAAAATGCTTATTCTCCGGCTGTATGTGTGAGTGTTTGAAAACATGTTTGAATGGTTTGCAATCTTGCTTTTACTTTCGAAAAAAAACTTTGTTTCTTTATTTATTCCTTCTTCTTCTTCTTCTGCTTCGGATCGACCATGGTGCGTCTTCGTTCCATTAGCTGTGAATCTAGGTTGATGTGAGTGTAACTTGAATTTTGATCAAAGACTTTCGAAAAAATGTCTTTTAAACTCCAGTGGTTGTAGTAGTAGTTGTAGTAGTTGTTGTTGTAGCTGTTGCTGTTCTTGTTGCTCCCCCTTCCTCTTCTCCTCCTCCTCCTCTTCTTCCTCTTCTTTTTCAATGCAGTCACAGCAGCCAAACCAAAGGATGCATGCATGCAGGCAGCAAACCCACCAAAGCCCGATCATCAACAATCTGCCAGCCGACATTACCGTGGCTGGTGATTTACATGAACGTAGAAGACCTCTAGTATCCGGCATATGAGAAAAAGGCAGTCACTATCGGCATCTTCTTCTGAACACCTGCGAGGAAACAGCTAACCTACGCAGACAAAAATTTCTCGCTAGTGTCAGAATAATTAAGCTCGCAAAGCATCGCGCACTCATTGGAGCACTAGCGGAGTGAAAGATCAATATGTCAATATCAATGCAATACCATTTAAAACATAATACAGCGTGCATAGCATTCTCCATATGTGAAGTGTTCGATCCAAGCTGTCCCGGCCAATAAGCTGTATAGACGCACTTGCCATCTTACTTGCCATCTTACTCGATCAGTGTTACAATAATTTTGTTGTTGGTGTTTCTAGCGCGCTTTGAGTAGGAATGGGAAATTGAGGAGAGAGAGGAGAGAGAGAGGGAGAGAGAGAGTGAGAGAGTGAGAGAGAGAGAGAGAGAGAGAGAGAGAGAGAGAGAGAGAGAGAGAGAGAGAGAGAGAGAGAGAGAGAGAGAGAAGCATGTTAAATGGTTCTTCGGTCATTACGAACAGTCGATTGGTCGCCGAATGAACCAAGAGAGGCCAATGCGGTGGGAGTCTAGCAGGGAAAGCAATCTGTTCCTCGGATAGCAAATTGTTTTCGCGTTAACGTCAATTTCACCGCTATTTGTCTTTCCCATACATTTCTTAGCTTTAGCTGATCACATTGCTTCACCACCCACCCACCCCACCAACCCCTCCTTCGCTCCTCACATCTCTTCCATACCCCGATCTCCATATCTGATTTGGGATTCATTTGAGGGAGGTGAGATGGGAGAGAGAGGGAGAAGAATGCGTGGGTGAGATACAGAGAGTGAAAGAGAGAGACAGAGAGAGAGAGAGAGAGAGAGAGAGAGAAAGAGAGAGAGAAGGAGAGGGAGCGGGTGAAAAAAAAAAGAGTTAGGGTGTGAAAGTAGAGAGAGAGAAAGAGAGAGCGGAGGAAGGTTCGATCACCAAACCGCCAAATGTATACGGGAATCGCGAACAGAGCGATAGTTTTGCAACGGTTGATTATGTACAACGTATATATTATTCACATATTAGTACTAATATCCTATCCTATCCTATCCTATCCTGTCCCGTAACCCGGAGGTCGTAGGGGCACCACAGATGATCGTTTAACCAGCATACTCCATCTTTCTCTGTCCTCAGCAGCCCTGATGGCTTCGCTCAGTGTCAAACCAGTCCATTCTCGAATGTTGTCTTCCACCTCTTTTTTGGTCTCCCTCTGATGGTCCTGTCTTTCCAAATGGGCTTCAACCTTGTCAGTGCAGCAGTTGTTTGTGCGATCCTGGAGAGGACTTCCTGTCGGGACCCATTGTTTGACACAATGGCTGCCAAATATTTGAAGCTATGCACTGTGTTGAGGGATTGGCCTTGGACTTTGATGTCCGTGTTGATGCCATTACTAATACTAATGCCAGTACTAATAAGCACACCATAATACTGAAACCTCGCTCAAGGAGCATCAACATACATTTGACACCGACATCAAGGTTTCATCAGGCATATTCCAACATGTCACTCACAGTAGCAAATAATGCAAGAATGTCCACACACCAAAAACCACCCGAAAACAACACTAACTTTCTATGCCATTCGGTCCAGAAGACACATTCTCTCACAAGTAATTATAACATAGAAAAGGAAAAGAGAAAGACGAAGCATGTGCAACGAGAAACATATTTTTTTTATATAACCAAACTAATTGTTACGAGAAATCACACAAATACATAGGCCCACTGCTGCTGCAATCCTTATTCACAGTTTCTTAAAGTCTATACCTCGCACAGAACCAATTCTTCTGTTTTACATCGAACTACACTGCAATGGCATCAACACGGACGGCAAATATTTTTATGTCCTTCTTGCGACGGATAAATGCAAATTAACAGCTCGGGTTGGACTGTGTTCTCAAGATGGTGGCCGAGAGACGGGAGTCAAATACTCCGCTTGGCTACATAATAATAATAATAATAATAATAATAATAATAATAATAATAATAATAATAATAATAATAATAAGAATTAGAATAAGAATAAGAATAAGAATAATAAGAATAATACCGGATGTTATCGCGCGCTTTTTCTTCAATGGAACTCAAAGAGCGATATGAAGTGATCGCTATTACAAATTGCGGAAAGATAATTTACATTTTTAGTTGTGACATTTAGATTGACTGCCTCCGATACCTTTATTGAAGGGGAGGAGGAAACCGGAGTAGACGGAGAAAATCCTCGGGTGTCTGGAAAAAATCTCGCATGCCTAATTCGCGAAAGTTCGTCCCAAGTGGGGTTCGAACCACGAGACCTTCAGGCATAGGAAACCATCACAATATCAACAGCAGTATCAGGCCACCGTTATGTCTATTGTACAATGTCCTTTTTTCTAGCATGGTGAGCAATTAGCATAGTTCACTTTGTCTTCACCCTCTTCCCTGGACACTGCCCATTGGCCGGCCGGATCATTAAAATAATAGGTCTACATTTGTAGTTTAATTGTATTTCCAGATTTACCTGGAGATATTTGAAATAGTCGGGAATTAGGACTAGCCCAGTGTCGGTCGGTTGATCTTTCTGTCTAACTGTCTGCCAGTCCGTGGCTCGCCATATCTCAGGAACCGTGAAACAGAGGTTTGGGGAGAAGTGCCCGAGCGTGCATAGGTTGGGTGGGATGTGGACGCGTCTCTCACTGTGACTAGACGATCGAAAAAAGAGTGCAGTATAAGCTGTATTGTCGAAAGGAGTGTAGGAAGTTCGATAATTGCGCAAGACAAACGGTGAAAGACGTAGCAATATGGCTTTTTAACGACTTCAGAAATCACCCCTCTTCTTAAGACCGCCTCGGTTTGTTTTCCTTTGCTTTGCTTTGGTCTCGATCCAAGCTGAGTATCTGAACCCATACAAACCCTAACTTATTCTTGAGTATAAACTTATAATGATTGTCGCTGTCGTTCTGTATAGCTTTTACCGTCGAAAAGTTTGCTGTGCGAAGCGGTGTCGTCTGGAATCATATGGAATACCAGGACCAGAAGCTCGATCAGTTCTGCTTGGGCTTGGTCATTCCCCCCCAAAAAACCAAAAGATTTGCAGCATGGAGCGGTTTTGTGTGGTTCCAGACAGACGGAATTAAGGTAAATCAACTACAAGAACAGTAAAGCGAGACCGAATCCAGAAGTCTGGAGAGAGAAGAGTGGGAGAATGGACAGAGAGAGAGAGAGAGAGAGAGAGAGAGAGAGAGAGAGAGAGAGAGAGAGAGAGAGAGAGAGAGAGAGAGAGAGATAAAAGACATAGTGAGAGAGACAGAGAGAGACAGAGAGAGTTAATTTTAACCAAACAGGCGTAAGCCGATGGAAATACTTTTCCGGGTGCTCTTTTTTCAAAATCTTCCTTCTTCTTTTTATTAATTAATTTATTTTGTTTATGAGAGGGGGGGAGTTGAAGGGGGTGGAGGAGCTGGTGGTGGGTGGGAAGGAGAGTAGCGTGACTTACCACGCTGTACTATCAATGAAACGAGCAGGCCAATTCACTCCTTCAAAACAATGTAAGCGGATGGCAGTATCTGGAGATAATGAAGCCGGTGGAAGCGAGAAAAAGCGATAAGTGTAAAGCACGTCTTCGGACCACCAGACGAAGACCCAGGAGTAGTCAGACCGTCACTACGTCAGCTTCAATCTCCCTCGTTAGCCGATCAGAGCATTCAGCAGATCTTTCTATAAAACAGTTGCCTTTCTCTGCCGCGCGCACACACACCCTGTTTGATAAGGAGGAGGATAGAAAAAACAAAAACAAAGAAAAGAACAAGAAAAATAAAAGTGCAACAAGTGTAACTTAGCGGTTGCAGAGTTCACTCTGCGTGCTCTCTCTCTCTCTCTCTCTCTCTCTCTCTCTCTCTCTCTCTCTCTCTCTCTCTCTCTCTCATGCACATACTAACACACCCACATACATGTACGCACACACACACACACACACACACCTACATACTTGCAATACATCACAACTGGGTTCATTTAAGAATGTAGGAATCGGAAAGTCATTTTTTGATGGAAAAGGGTTAGGGCAAGGGTTAGTTTTAGTAGTTGTGCAGGATGCAAAAAATGCCAGAGCAACAGATGCAAGCATTTCAAGGCCAGATTAAAGTGCAACAGTCAGTGCCATCATAGCTTAAACTGCAAAAAACAAACGGGAATAACTGTTAACTGGATTGCAGAATGTGCATGCGTTGAATTGTATAAGTTTTTGTTTTGTTTTAGTTTGTTTTTACTACTTTCGTAAGTTTACCTAGTATGTGTGGATGGATATGTGATGTATTGCCTTTATTTTGTTAATAAAGAGTTCAAAAGAGCAATAGAGTAATATATTTTTTTTCTTCTAATCTTCTTCTTCATTGGCTTCTTCTTCTTTATATAATACGCAATATATTTTTTTTACGTCATCTTCTTCATTGGGTTATTCTTCTTGGCTTACTCTTTCATTTCTTCGTCTCATCTTCCTCCTTCTTCTTTCAAAACACTATGCAAAATTAATTTCAGGCAAAAGCGAAGTGCAAAATCAAACTGAGTTATTTATTGTAATCTTTTCATGTCGGACTTGACTGCTCAGAAACTTTGGGAACTGCAACCATGCACTTCTACTTATTCACCACATTTACTGACGAGCCAGGCAGAGTAGAAAATAACTAGAAGGGAATTCAGTCATTTCTCGAAAATGCCTAAAAGTTTTAGACATTTTGGGAATTGCCTGGTTTCTAACTTTGACTGTAACATATACACCACTTCGTGTCATAGGACGTAAAGCACGAGTTTACTACTACTATTAGTTTGGGTTTGAACAGCACCTGGGTCTACCCAATTAGTCAGTTAGTCATTGTCACTGCAAACGGCCTAATCAGGATCACAACTTGGTTGAAAGAGGACTCACCACCGATCCGTCTACCAGCCGGTCACTTTACAATAAAGGCATCCCACGCAGAGGACGCTGAGGCTGAACTCGAATTTATCGAACCCCCGTTTACAAAAAAAAAACAAAATAGAATATAAACATCATTATAATATATTCACAAAACACGTACATACAAAATGCCTAAATTGCTAAATAATACCACAGAAAGCCCTAATGACCATTTGGCAGAAAGCATCCAATATCCTCAAGCTGATCCAACAGACTCCATACACAAATGAGGAGTTTTGGGAGAGTTTTCAAGAGAACAGATAGGTGACAGGTCTAGCGAAGAAGATAGTATGGTCCAGCCACTGATAATGTATTTTGCCACATACCGGTGGTGGGTGCTGCCTGTCGGAGCCCGGGCCCAATTAGACGGTTCTGAAGCTTCTGATGACCTCTTAGTCCCAGCGACACCCTTAACTAATGCATTCCTCCGACGCATGGTCTCACTCACGAATGATAACGCTGCAGGAACAAAACCAGAGTGTTTGAGAGTGGACGGAGGGTGGGAGAGAGGAAGGGCAAGGACGAATTTCTAGAATTTGAAGAAATGTTTACAGACTGTCCAGTCAGTATACTCACATAAAAAAAAGTCCACATGGGTTTCAAAAAAACAAACTATCGCATTGAGCATGCAGCATTAGCATCAACGTAGGATAGGATAGGATAGGATAGGATAGGATAAGACATGAAAGGAAAGGAAAGGATAGGATACAATAATGATATAATATGATAATGATGATATGCAGATGGATGGGGATGATACAGAATTCTGTATTCTGATATAAGCAGCAGCCAATCTGCGATTGTCTCTCCTGAAAAGAAAGATTATTCCCTCTCTCCTTCCACTCCTCTCTTCCTATCCCAGTTTTCTCCCTGTAATTAGTTATTAGTTGTAAATAGTCTGTACCTTTACTGTTCCGTAGTAAATATTCTGTACCTTTTACTGTTCCTCTTTGGTGTATTGTAGCAATATTGATGTTTTATCGAGTGCATGTATTTATATGTAATTACTATGTAAGCGTGGTGAGACAGGTCATTAGCTGGAGTACCCGCTATATAAAAATCCGTTATTAATTATATTATATATATTATTATTATATATTATTATTATTATTATATTATTAGTATTATATTATTATATCTATTATTAATTCCCATTCTGAATCGCATCTGTTCGTGCAAGAAGGACATTATGCCTACTCTTCTTCTTTCCGTTTATGTCTTTTTTTTATCCCTCAAGTTCAGTTGGATTGTTTGGCTGCTTGGCAGGCTAACTGTCGCAGTAAAAGGCGAATTTACTGTTAGTGTGGATTTGAAAAGCGATGCTGGTACAGGCATGATTGTGTTAAGTGTTCTAGACTGGACAATGGTCCACTTCAATGCTTTTCTGTTTTTAGTAGTGTTTTGGGTGCTAGTCCCTGTGTAGTGAATGGACTGATTCTCTAGTCTTGAACATTTTAAAATCAGAATTATGCCACAACGTACCGAAGAAAGCAATGGAAAGAATGTGACAACATTTAATTACCTGACATGCTCCTCTCGCTTCGTAATAAAGGTATAAACACCCATTATCCTGAGCACCTACCCATGATGCATCTACACCTACACTCCAACCCCAAATCCCCTCTCTCCCTCCACAAACACATTTGCACGACTGAGAGAGAGAGAGAGAGAGAGAGAGGGAGAGAGAGAGAGAGAGAGAGAGAGAGATGTTTGTTTTGAAATAGTCAGCATGATGATGACCTTGATCTCTAGTTAGCGGGTGCAGTCACATAGACATAATCATAATGTACAGTATATGTACTAATCGATACCTACCTGCACACGCGTGAGAAATACCAAAGAGTGTATGGAAATACCTTCATCTACGTTGAAAACATGGAGAGTGTGTCGGGTGTTTGTAGCTGTAAGATGATGACCCTGGGCGACCTTTATAAAAACAGTCTATAATAACAGATGCTGTGCGGTGTTGGGTTCGAGCAACCTGGTTGTGAAGCCCAGTGACCTTGTCCTTTTTGGTCAAAATGAAATTAAATGGTAAAGGTAAAAAGGTAAAGGTGGTCCCATAGCCTTGTGGCCGTAGGGGAGCGTGATGCTGGAGATCACACTTATCTTGGGCCAGCGTAATGAGGGTGATGCCCATCTCTCTCTCCCTCGCTGCTTTACCTCGGCCACCCTTAAGAGAGTAGGTACTCAGTCACAGTTGAGTCAACTTAGGGCGTTGTTATTTGTCGCTTCACGGTTTGCGGTCACCCATCCAAGTGCTAACCGCATTGGACGGTGCTTAACTGGCGACACAGTAGCCAATGCGCCAACCACTGCGCTATCCGACACCCCGAAATTAAATGAGTGGCCGATAAATATGTAATAATAATAAAAGTGCATTCATCTTGAAACAAGATCACCATTCTCCTTACATATCTTGTTACATTTAGAAATGAGCCATTGCAGCATGACTAAACGTTAAGTGATTTCATGGGTGCGCTATATCTCCAATTTCCCTAAACAGGATTTGATAAAACTTTTTACTTGCAAATTGCTCAAAAAGTTCCAGCCAATTGGTCTATGGTTTCGTTTTGCTTCTTTTTGGGAGAGAACAGCGCCACGAAAATTAACAGTTTTAAAACTGCTGGTTTTCAGGTATGTGTGGGAGTGTCTGGAAATACATTTGAGTAGTCTTGTTAGCTTGTTTCTTTGACATTCTTCATCCCGTCAAGTAGAAACTACATATTTAAGGTTACAAAACGCTACATAATACTGTTATGTCCGAGACGCGCGCGGTGGTGCGAGTGGGACGCGCGCAATAGATCAGATCGTTTTATTTTGCAAAGCATGCAATAATAGAGTGTATTTACCTTTGATTTGATTTTGCGTTGTTGTTTGAAGAAGCTTTGTATAACGTTCATAATTTTAGTTGGTCGATATTATTTGAGAATTTTCTAGAGTTCGTTGTTTACTATCGATCGAAGCGTGTGGATAATTCTAGTGGTAACTAGAGACGCTTCCATCCTAAATATGGTTGTACGACGTGAGACAGTGATGACGAAATTTGTTCTGATTGGTTATAATTATGTCTTGCCCGAATGTTCTTTCTTTCTCTGGAGTATAGAGAGACTATATATGTACCGCACTGTTTGAGTTGAGAGAGTGAAAAGTTGAGAGTGGAAAAAGCCATTGTATGCAGTTGTTGATGTTCGCTGAATAAAGTTGGAAAACTACATACGACGACTTCTGCCTTGTTGCTGAGTGAGCAGGCTGCGTGGATAAACGAATCTGAGTTACACTTATTAGGTTTCAAGCATCATGGCTGAATCAACTGATAAAAAAGCAACAACAACGAGTGTAACAAATACATTTTTTCACAAATTGTCATTGGATGTGACAAATAAAGATTGTGTTCTACAGTCAATGGTGAACTATAAGCAAAGAAAAAACAAACATCCTTGGTGCTTAGTTTGTTAAAGATGTGTCGCTAGCGCTCAACTGACATTACTAAATCAAATGAAATACATCACGATGAGGTGCAAATGCGCTGATTTTAATGATTGAAAAACAAACACAGAAAACAATGAAGTGATGAGATTGTTAATGGAAATGCCAATATTTCAATTCCAATCGACTTGGGTCTTCTTGTTCTCCTTCTTTCTCACCAGTCATCATAGAATCGAAAATTACAAATGATGGATTCCGTTTTTTTGTAATCATTAACACAGAATTCGATTGAATCGCATTGTAATATTTCCTTTCAAAAAAAATTCCGCTACATAAGAAGTTAGATAGAAAAAGACCAACTGCCTTCATGATGTGCCGAGCTTCTATCCTAGGACCATTCAAAATGTTCCCAGTTCACACAAAAATATACGAAACTCACTGACAACTCGTGAATGAATGAATGAACAATGAGGTTTAACGTCTACACCCACCATTGGCGATATGGCAGACGGGGATAACCATCCCAGGGAAAGAGGGGTAGGGACCTGAATCAACACTGAACCACCAAAGCAATCTTACCGCTAAAATGGACAGTGAAAATGGCCACATTTTATATCGCCCACCACGGGATTCGAACCTGGGTCATCGGTGTGCCAGGCGAACGCTCTACCAATTGAGCTACGGCGGTGGGACGACAACTCGTTGGTTGGTTTGGTTGGGTAAATTAACGTCCCCGGACACATTGTGTATAGGGGACAAGTAAATACCTCTTCTCTTCTTATACCCGTGGTGAACACCCATTTCCTCGATATTACCCGTGGTAAACAACTCACTTCCTCCCATACACTTTACGGTATACGCTGGGCTCTCGCCTTTTCATGTGGAAGTGACGTTGCGTTCTCTATAATTAGATAGGTGCGCCAGGGAAAACCCTTCGCGTGTCTAAAATTAGATCGCTCTGCTGGGAAACTCAACTCGACTCGCGGGAATACTATAGTAGGCCTAAAGTCCTTCTCCTACGCACCTAAGCAAAGTTGAGTTGTACATTTATTTTACACGCATGCTGTAATACTGTATTTCCGATTGTTTATATTTATCATTAAAGCAATGATTGTTTTGTTTAATATATAGAAAACTAGCTTATGAAATGTATATTTCTCAGAACTGAAAACAATTTGATTGTTTGTTTTTTTAAATTTTAGATGATTAAATTTTGTTCTATTTGTACTAGATAGCATGTTGATTTATCCTTTTATTTTATTTATTTACATATATTTAAATTTACTTTATTATTTTATTTTTATTCCTTTTATCTATTTATTTATTTACCTTTTTTTATTTTATTATTATTTTTTAGTTTGTGTTTGTTTGTCAATAATAATGTAAACTTGTAATCCATCTCTTGGTGAGGGATATATTATATTCTAATTATAAATTCTATATACCCAGCATTCTTTATTGGGTCAAGAATAAAGTGAATTGACTTTTAAAAAAATCCATACATTGTTTTTTTTTTTTAAAATCATTGTTTGGATTTATGTTCCACACTGTTTAATAGTAGCATTTTATTTGAGTGTGTCAATGCAGATGCTGCTGATTGTGTATGTGTGTGTTTGTTTTTAAATGTGTGTGTTTTTTATTGAATTATAAATTCATTGTTTTGATACTTAACGTGAGTGTGTGCATGTTGAGCATTTATAAGCTAGGCTCGTTTGTTTTGTTCCCAGAAGAGATCTGTGATGTAAAACAAAAACATGGTTAAGTTGAATTTTTTTAGAGCAATCAATGTCTTTATATACATGTGTGTGTGCGTGTGTGTGTGTGTGTTTTCTTGTAGTGTTTTGTTTTGTTTTTGTTCTTTGGAGAATAGGGTACTCGTTTCTTTTTATTACTACCAAGCACACGCAACAAGTCAACACACACAAAACAGACATAAACAGTGATTAAGTCTACAAAAAAATTAAAGACACAACAAGGCTAAGAAATGTTTCTTTTTTCAGTTTTCTTTGTTTCTTATTTCAAATTTTATTTATTAAATTAATTAAGTTCTATAAAATAATTAATTAAAAATGGTTGTATTATTACTATCAATACACCTGATCATACAGTTTCAAAATTGAAATAAACATGTTTATCAATCAGTGACAGCACACCTCTGATGCATAAAATGGCAAGGACCATACTAGTCTCCTACATGAAATGGTGAGGACCATACAGGACTGCTACATGAAATGGCGAGGACCATACTAGTCTACTACATGAAATGGTGAGGACCATACTAGTCTACTACATGAAATGGTGAGGACCATACAGGACTGCTACATGAAATGGTGAGGACCATACTAGTCTACTACATGAAATGGTGAGGACTATACAGGACTGCTACATGAAATGGTGAGGACCATACAGGATGGCTACATGAAATGGCGAGGACCATACAGGATGGCTACATGGAATGGCGAGGACCATACTAGTCTCCTACATGAAATGGCGAGGACCATACTAGTCTCCTACATGAAATGGCGAGGACCATACAGGATGGCTACATGAAATGGCGAGGACCATACAGGATGGCTACATGAAATGGCGAGGACCATACTAGTCTCCTACATGAAATGGCGAGGACCATACTAGTCTCCTATATGAAATGGCGAGGACCATACAGGATGGATACATGAAATGGCGAGGCCCATACAGGATGGCTACATGAAATGGCGAGGACCATACTAGTCTCCTACATGAAATGGCGAGGACCATACTCGTCTCCTACATGAAATGGTGAGGACCATACAGGATGGCTACATGAAATGGCGATGACCATACTAGTCTCCCACATGAAATGGCGAGGACCATACTAGTCTCCTACATGAAATGGTGAGGACCATACTAGTGTACTACATGAAATGGTGAGGACTATACAGGACTCCTACATGATATGGCGAGGGCCATACAGGACTGCTGCATGAAATGGCGAGGACCATAAAGTCTACTACAAAAAATGGCAAGAACCATACTAGTGTACTATATAAATTGGCGAGGACCACATACTAGTCTACTACATAAAATGGCGATGACCATACTAGTCTATTTAATGATATGGCAAGGACCATACTAGTCCACTACATAAAAAGGCGAGGACTATACAGGACTGCAACATGAGATGGTGAGGACCTAACAGGACGTCTACAGGCGATAATGAGGACCATACAAGATGCTACATGAGATGGTAAAGACCATAGAGTACTGCTGTATGAGATGTCGAGGACCACACAGGACTGCTACATGATACCAAAACAGGGCAAATAGTCAGTGATGATGAGATAAAAAAACCCAGTAACATTCACAATGAAAATTCAAAACAATTCTATTACAACCTATTTGTTTTCCCTATATATATTGCCATGTAGCATCTTTAAAATGCTGATAAAACATCAGCGACATCATTGTCAGTCTCGACTGTTCCAATTATTCTTTGGTCGTCTTCAAAAACTATCGATAAGCACGAAGGCAAACCAGCTTCCATCGTAACTGTTACCTTGGAGATTGTTGACATCAAGTATAGGCCTAGCGGGAATTCCCTACACGCGCTGTAGCTATCTAAATTTAGCTTATGCAACGTCACTTCCACATGAAAAGGCGAGAGCCCAGCGCATACCTACACTTTACAGCAGACGAGAAGTAGTCGTTGCAAGAGACATTACTCAAAGTCAAGATGGCGGCGATTCTGACGCGCGACGATAGAAAGTTTCACTTGTAAAATTAAGGGGTGTGTGAATAGTTGAGAAATCAAGCATTACAGTAATGACCTGCCCAGGAACACGACTTATATTCATGATAATTTCGCTGATTATCAAAGCCAAATTGTGGTTTGTTATTAAGAAAAAAAATAATGGGAACAAAGACATAATAGCCTGCTTACCCTACTTTAGTTTGAACTGTGCTTTGAGACGAGATTGCTGCCACGAGTTTTTAGATTGAACTCTCTATCTCTCGCTCTCTTAAATTTGCTTAAATTCGACGTAATTTCCTGGCAGGGGGGAAAGAGCTTCAAGAAGAAGAAGAACAAGAAGAACAAGAAAAAGAAGAGAGGACAAGTAGGCGGAGTTAGACAAAGGAGAAGATAGAGAAGGCAATGAGGATGAGGGGGAGATTGAGGTGGAGAGATAGACGAAGAAAACGAGGAAGACGACGAATGAAGAAAATAAATACACCAAAATGAAAAAAAACTAGAAAAAAGGGTGGTGGTGGAGGTTGGAAGGAACAAAAGAGTTGGAGGAGGAAAGAAAGAAAGATAACAGAAATCATAGAAATGAACGAAAATGTCTTCATCAGCTCACGGCATGGAAAAAGACGAACATTAATTGGATTGAAGTCCGGCTTTTATTAAAGAACCTTCAATCTTCAAAGAATCCTCGATGGCATTGTCCTGTTTAAAAAATTCCTTGGCATGCCCGTCAAGGGCAAATTAGAACGGATGTTGGAAGGACAGGTTTAAAAGGAGAGTGTCTGCGAGAGACTGAAGGTGTCAAGCAGAGAAAGACCAGCGATACGGGATGAAGGTGCAAAACGTGTTCTATTACTCTTCGCTTGGTTCGCCCCATTCACACGTTGAAGATACCGGTCATTTTGTTGAAGATTAGGTGATTAGAAAAGTGAAAGGAGCACGAATACTCCTGATTTCTGTTAGGCGCAGTTAATTGTCAATGGCGTTAGACGGGGCAGAGCTAACAGGAAGTTTCTTATGTCAAAGGCAAGAGCATGAGATCTTTTGGCCGGTTAGTGTAGTACGCAATATAAAAGCACTGACACTTTTCGAAGGTTAACAAATGCACAAACACACACGCACACACACACACGCACACACACAACACACACACAATACACACCCAACTCCCCTCCTCCTGTCTCCTATTCCCCCTCCCCTCCCCCACTCCTTTCTCCTCTACTTTACACGCACAACTCTACCTTTCGTTTCTAATGTAAAAGGTTTAAAAATAGAAGCAGCAATTGTTATCCCTGACGTCACAGTCCAAAACAGATCATGCTCCAGACCCTTTGCCGAGGCCGATTAAGCTTGTTTCCATGGTAACCGGAAAGAAAGGAAGAGGATTCTCGAAAGGACATCCGCGAAAGAGAAAGTCTGGCTTTGTGTACGGTTGTCTTTTTTGGGGGTGGGTGGGTGGGATCAATTTGGGGGCTGGCTTTCAGTGGAAGGCCGAGAGCAGAGGCAATGATGAATACATGAATGAAAGAAGGAGTTAAGGAAGACATTCAGGGGTTAATCGATAATTTAATTGTAAGGGTTCAAAGAGACTATTCTTTGATCAATAATGAAAGGTAAAAGGTAGGTAAAGGTGGTCCCATAGCCTTGTGGCCGTAGGGGAGCGTGATGTTGGAGATCACACTTATCTTGGGCCAGCGTAATGAGGGTGATGCCCATCTCTCTCCCTCGCTGCTTTACCTTCCCCACCCTTAAGAGAGTAGGTACTCAGTTACAGTTGAGTCAACTGGGGGCGTTGTTTATTTGTCGCTTCACGTTTTGCGGTCACCCATCCAAGTGTTAACCGCACTGGACGGTGCTTAAATTGCGACACAGTAGCGAGTGCTCCAACCACTGCGCTTTCCGACACTCTGATAATGAAATCAAATACCTAAACACCAAACTCTCGACAGACTCATCGCATAAATGACTGATCAAGTAATTTCACACTTTCTGTTGCTGTGTGCTTTAGAATGAGGCACGGAGGTACTACTCAAACAGGATGATTGGATTAGACTGAAACTGTTACCACTCCTCTCGTAATACAGTCTTTACTTCACCTAGATTTCACTGCACTCAGTGTGCTGTGTATAGTAGAAACAGTATGTTACGGAAAATAAGGGAGACCGTCATCGGGGATACTGAAAGAGTTTCCTTTTCTGTCCGAATGAATGAATCGATCATTCAATCAAGTATCTTTAATAAGAACGAATTAATTTTTTTTTCTGTCTGAATGGATGAATCGATAATTCAGTCAAGTATTTTTAATACAGCGACAAGCAACAGTACAAGCCCCAACGTTTCCACTCTTAAATGTATTTTGTTATTTAATTTGTCATATGAACAAACATAACATTCCCCATAGCCTTTGATAAGGACTAATGGAAGATTTACGGCGAGAAACAACGTTTGTAATGTATGGGACGTAACCTAGTCTCTAAACTCAAATTGTAAGCAGATATTCGGTACTGCCCCCTTACGTTTCTTGGTCTTCGGTACGCTAATAAATAAATAAATAATTCGCCTATGACTGCGACGTTTTGATTTCAATTGCAGATTAAGCGCATGTAATAATAATAATAATAATAATAATAATAATAATAATAATAATAATAATAATAATAATAATAATAATAATAATAATAATAATAATAATAATAAGTAGCAGCAGCAGCAGTAGTAGTAGTAGTAGTAGTAGTAGTAGTAGTAGTAGTAGTAGTCCTATCCTATCCTATCCTATCCTATCCTATCCTGTCCCATAACCCGAAGGTCGTAGGGGCACCACAGATGATCGCTTAACCAGCATACTCCATCTTTCTCTGTCCTCAGCAGCCCTCATGGCTTCGCTCAGTGTCAAACCAGTCCATTCTCGAATGTTGTCCTCCCACCTCTTTTTCGGTCTCCCCCTCCCTCTACCTCCTTGCACTGTGCCTTGCAGAATGGTCTTTGCAAGGCCTGATGATCTGGTGACGTGGCCATACCATCGGAGTTTCCGTTTCTTCACCACTGTGAGCAGGTCATCGTGTTGTCCAATGGCTTGTGTGATGGTCTGTCGGACTTCAATGTTGGTGATGTGTTGGGTATAGGAAATGCACAGAAGTCTTCTGTAGCACCTCATCTCCATGCTTTGTATTCTTCGTTGGAGATCTGCTGTGAGGGTCCATGCTTCGCAAGCATATAGGAAGATGGAGATGACCAGAGAGCGCAGCAGTCTTACTTTGGAATGTAGACTGATGGTTCTGTCTTTCCAAATGGGCTTCAACCTTGTCAGGGCAGCAGTTGTTTGTGCGATCCTGGAGAGGACTTCCTGTCGAGACCCATTGTCTGACACAATGGCTCCTAAATATTTGAAGCTGTGCACTGTGTTGAGGGATTGGCCTTGTACTTTGATGTCCGTGTTCATGCCATTGGTGTTGTTGGTCATCATTTTGGTCTTCTCTGCACTTATTTCCATTCCATAAGCTCTGGAGGTGGTGTCAAGCCTCTGTACAAGCTGTTCAAGTTCTTGTTCCTCTCCAGCCAATCCATCAATATCATCCGCAAAACGAAGATTGGAGATTGCTCTGCCCCCTATGCTGACTGTGCCTTCGTGATCTGCAAGAGCATCTGACATGATGCGCTCTAGGAAGATGTTGAAGAGTGTTGGAGAGAGTAGGCATCCTTGACGCACACCGATTGTTGTTCTGAACCAGTTCCCGATGACGCTGTTATGGAGGACTGCACTGGTAGCCTTGTCATACAGGCTTTTGATGACTTCTATAATTTTAGGGCTGATGTTGTAAACTTTCATGGTTGCCCATAGAGCTGCATGCCAGACTCGGTCAAATGCCTTCTTGAAGTCTATGAACACATGATATAGATGTTGTTGGTGCTGTAGGTATTTCTCACAGATTATTCTGAGGTTGAAAATCTGTTCAGTGGTACTTCGCCCTGCCATGAATCCTGCTTGTTCTTCAGCTATGATTTGTTCAGCTTGTGGTTTCAACCTGTTGAGTATTATTTTCAGGAGGACCTTGCTGGGATGGCTGATGAGGCTGATGGTGCGGTAATTTTCACACTCTTGAAGGTTACCTTTTTTGGGAAGAGTGATGACAAGCGACTGGGTCCATGGTGTAGGCCATTCCCCACTCTGCCAGATCTTGTTACAGATAATGGTGAGAGCATCAGTCATCGCTTCTCCTCCTGCTTGTAGCAGTTCCGCTGGTATGTTGTCCACTCCCGCTGACTTCCCTTTCTTCAGCGATTGCACTGCTGCCTCAACTTCTTCCCGGAGAATTGGGAGGATTTCTTCTTCTTCTCTGCTCTCGGGACATGCTAGAACTGATGGGTCTCCATTTGGTGTATGGTTGTAAAGGTCAGAGCAGTACTCTGTCCATCTGTCCAAGACTTCTTGTTCTTCTGTAAGGCAAATGCCAGACTTGCTTTGGATAGTGGAGGCTTTGGGCTGTTTAACACTTGTCAGCCGCTTCACAGTCTGGTAGGCCTTCTTGCTGTTGTTCTTGTTCAGATTATTCTCTATTTCCTGGCATTGATCTTCTATCCAGTTCTCCTTTGCTGTGCGCATGCCTTTTCGGATGTCATTGTTGATTTTTTGATAGACATCAGCTCCCTGTGAGGTGTTCTTTTTCTTTTTTAACTCTCTTCGTTTATCACACAGATCCAAAAGTTCAGGTGTGATCCACGGCTTCTTCTTTGGTCGGTGCTTGCCAAGGATCTCAGTGGCGGCATCTGTTACAGCTGAGTTGAAGGTATTGGTCATGGTGTTGACATCTACTTCGCCTGCCCCCAAAATAAGCAGTGGTGCAAATTTCCCTCCAATTGTGGCCTGAAATATTTTTGCCACCTCCGGGTCTTGCAGTTTGTCCAGGTCGAACTTCAGCCTAGTGCACTTTGCTGTATTTACTCTCTTCAAATGGAGCCGGAGAGACATCATCACGAGATCGTGGTCACTTCCAATGTCTGCTCCTGGAAAAGTGCGTGTCCTGCCAATGTTGATGCTTGATCTGAAGCGTTTCTTGACCATGATGTAGTCGATCTGGTTGTGATGTTCCCCGCCGGGACTGTGCCATGTCCATCGTCTGGATTTTTTGTGGAGACCAAGCGTGTTTGCCAGTACCAGATTGTTGTATCTGGCAAACTCCAATAGCCTCAGACCCCTGTCATTTGTCTCGTTGTTGCAGTGGGGTCCGCATGTGTCTCCCCAGTTGTGGTGCGCATCTTGGCCAACCTTGGCATTCCAGTCGCCTTGCACTATGACTATGTCCTTCTTCGGCACTTGGTCAAGGACCGCCTGTATATTTTCATAAAAATCCTCCACTTCGCTGTCTTCATAGTCTGATGTTGGGGCATAGGCCTGGATGATGGTAATGTTGAAAGGGGTTGCTCTCAGACGGATGGTAATGAGTCTACTGGAGACTGGGCGGCAACCCATGACAGTGGCTAGAATGTTCTTGTGGACCAAGAATCCAACGCCGTGTTCGTGCCTGTCATCTCTACCGCTGAAATAGAGCTTGTGTCCTTTGTCAGTCGTTGTTTCACCTAGGCCTTTCCAGCGCAGTTTGCTGATACCTAGAACGTTCCATCGATAGTGGTCCAGCTCGTGGGCCAGTTCTTCTAATTTTCCTTCCGCAGTTAGGGTCCTGACATTCCAGGTTCCTATGACGATGTTGTTTCTCGTGCGGATCTTGCTAATTTGTCCATCAGTAGCATACTTTTCACCTCCGTCCTGGTGGCCAACGGAAGGCGCGGTCCTTGTGTAGCCGGGCGACGACCGATCCGGCATGGAATTAGTGGATAGCCTCATCATGTGTTGTGTCTTGGGCAAAAAAAAAGACCTGGCAGGGCCCAATCCTCTCCAGGCTGTTGGCCACAGCCGAAATCCACGAATACAGTGTGGCTCGCCTTGGCCCTGAGCACGTGGTCGTTGAACCTGTAGTAACGTGAGGTTCCTCCGCCCTGGCCGGTGACTTCTGTGTAGAAGACTTTCGCCCAGTGATGCCGTGCTAACATCACCCCTGTTAGTCGCCTCTTACGACACGCCGGGAAACGTTGGGTCTATTCTATTTGCCCGAACCCACAGAGCATGTAGTAGTAGTAGTAGTAGTAGTAGTAGTAGTAGTAGTAGTAGTAGTAGTAGTAGTAGTAGTAGTAGTAGTAGTAGTAGTAGTAGTAGTAGTAGTAGTAGTAGTAGTAGTATCCACAATCACAAATCATCCTTTGCCTCGTCTCTCCCCACTTCTCTTCAAGTAGGCTGCTCTGACATACAGTTCTCTCCCTCTGCTAGGAATCTTGGCTACATTTTCTCCGATGACATGTCCCTCAACAATCACATCTCTCATATCTGTCGCTCAGCTTACACCGCCATAATAATACTAATAATAATAATAATAATAATAATAATAATAATAATAATAATAATAATAATAATAATAATAATAATAATAATAATAATAATAACGGATTTTTATATAGCGGGTACTCCAGCCTATGACCAGACTCACCACGCTTTACATAGTCATTACATATAAATACATGCACACGATAAAACATCGCTTTTGCTACAATACACCAAAAACGGACCAGTAAAGGTACAAACTATTTACAACTATGTACACAAATTACAAAAAGACAGAAATAGACTATTTACAACTATGTACACAAATGACAAAAGACAGAAATAGAATAGCAAAAACCTATTCACAGCTATTTATATGCCCGGTTAGGCCCAGGAGGAAAAACAGTATAAATATTTACAGCCGTTTATACACTTACGGATCAGACAGAGACAAAAGAGGAGAGAATGGCAGCGGGATACAAATCAGTCTGAATAATGCAGTTTGAAGAGGTGGGTTTTGAGGGTCTTTTTGAATGCGTCAGATCAGCTCCATCCGCTATTACCTCACTATTAGTGCTACAAAAACATTAGTCTGTGCCATCGTTCTCTCTCTCATCTAGACTACTGCAACTCTCTTTTGTCAGGTTCACCTAAACACTTTATCGACAAACTGCAAAGGGTCCAAAACTCTGCTGCTAGGTTAGTTCTTTCGGCAAAAAAGCGCCATTTGTTATATTTTAAATTTGTATGGTGAATCTTACTATTATGTAATGTGCCATTGTACTAATATTTTTTTTTCTTTTTTGTTTTATTATGCATATGTACTGTATTGCATATATGATGTTGTTCCCTTGTATGCCTTTGCTAGTGCGGTTGGTGTGAATGCTTGCATACCATGTTTTATTGTTTATGTTTGTTTTAAAGATATATCCTATGTTAAGAGAGGTGAGCCCATCCCTGAGCTGGGCTATCGCGCTATATAAGCCTACTTTATTAATAATAATAGTAATAATAATAATAATAATAATAATAATAATAATAATAATAGTAGTAGTAGTAGTAGTAGTAGTAGTAGTAGTAGTAGTAGTAGTAGTAGTAGTAGTAGTAGTAGTAGTAGTAGTAGTAGTAGTAGTAGCAGCAGTAGTAGTAGTAGTAAACAAAAATGGGAGAACTTTTTATGTATGCTTTTTATGTGTATGTGTATTCTTGTCATTAATACTAAATGCAATTAATTCTGTGGCCATTGGAAATGCTCATTAAGTTTATTATCTGAAATTCTTAAACCCTCTTTATGGTGCTATGCAATGAAATGTTAATAATCATATTCAATTCATTCACACAGACCATCTAATTTCTTGGTTGAATCTTTAAAACCCCTTTTAGTCCTGTCATAAAATGCCTATAATTCGCTAGCATGTACTATTTTTTTTCACTTTCAGGTCGGTTACCCATATACCAGAGAAAAATGCCGAGTTGGTGACTTTTCAATCAAAGGAAAATGCTACCGCGCCATATGCTGAACAACTTGGATCCTTTTAAAACGTTCTTGGAACAACGCTTCTGGCGTCTGTGCTGCTCTCGGAGGAAGACTGACCAATTTGGCGGATCAAGAAGTCTTTGATCAAGTTCTGAGTCTTCTGCACAAGCACTACCCTACCAGGAACATTTACGTAGGGCGTCAGTCTTCACCTTTTCTGCCAGAAATGTAAGGTATTCCGATTCTGGTTTTTAAGTTTACATTACGCTTTTCTTAGTTATTGCATTGCGGTTCGACGAATTGTGCTTCTACATCCAGTAAATTTGTACGTCCATAAATTAACTCCTTTCTGGTATAATTTTACTAGAAGTAATAATCTACGTTAATCGGCATTTTGTTTTACTTTAAAACATTTCGCGAAATGCAAGAGAAAATATAAAATGATACATTTGTGCAGTCCAGATTTCAGAAATATTGAGCATATATAAAGCACAAGTTTAAAAGCAGGATATTGATTGCAATGCGTTTTACTATAGAGTATGGACACCGAAAAAACAAACGTTTTGTCTTTCTTTTTCTTTTATCAAGGTACCAAGAGATGTTGCAATGGTCGGACAGAGCAAAAGCTTATAACATGGGCATGAAGACTGCTCTTTCTAAGATAAAACAAAAGATACAGATAAAACGAAAAGACAAAGGTGCGTCTACATGATAATAAGAACGGGCAAAGCATTCACAGATCCAGCAATGGCGCTCCTTGATTGTGACTCGCACGGGGAACTGTTCGATTTCATCTGCGAATACTTCAGCGACAACGGCGATAACTTTCAGCTCCAGGGCGATGTCAAAGACGAACCGAGGAAGATAATTTTACAA
This sequence comes from Oncomelania hupensis, assembly GCA_036898135.1. Lineage (NCBI taxonomy): Eukaryota > Metazoa > Mollusca > Gastropoda > Littorinimorpha > Pomatiopsidae > Oncomelania > Oncomelania hupensis. Next base: position 18,311,363 of record CM072512.1, on the reverse strand, counting down.
AGAGGGGCAAAGAAAAGAGAGATAGATAAGGATGACATGTTCAAAGCATCTCACTATGTGAAATGCCCTGCCGGTCATTGGACGTTGACCTTTCTGGCTTGCGATGTAAAAAGGTTAGTTTTACCTTGTTTCTGGCGGTTATTTTCGTGAATGATGCGCTTATATTTTTGTTTGAAATCTATGGGTCAGTTCTGAAGTAGTGTAAGAGAACATATGTATAACAATTGTTTAAATGTAAAAGTGTCGATCAGCTGCTGTTACTGTGTGAACTTGAAAGGCTATGTAATAGATCGAAATTCTAAGAGAGACCGTATCCATGACGGACTTTCTCTGCTGGTTTCCCATCGGGCTCCTGGGTCTTTACCTAAGCTCTATCTGGGTGTTAGATGCGGTCGGTAATTTCTTTAAAAATGTTACATAATTAATCTTATGTAAGTTGATTTGCTTATTTATTTTAACTGAGCTTCCTTCAGCTGAAAGGATTTGCACGGATTTTGGGCGTTGCCAACTTAATGTTTTCATTCATGATTCTGAATATAATCCGTTCTTTAAAACAGCTTTTGCTGGGCTTATGGCCTTGACCCTACGGTAACTTGCCAACCTCCGGAAATGACACAAAGTCCGCCATCTTATGTGTGTTTGATGGTCTGACGAAAGTTCCATACACGTTGGTGTGCGATCACCGTGTTGATTACGTGGAACACAGTACTGAGGATTTCTGCGTCTTTCCAGTCTGCCCGGAGACGAAGGGGTATTTCAGCTGTGGCACAGGTTCCGATAGACAGGTAGGTATTATTTAGTAAACGGAATAGTCATTATATATGTATAAACGGGTATTGATTTCGACACTGTTTAACAAGCAACACAAACTTTGCTTACAGGATAAATAAACATTTTGACATAAAAACGCGTTAACTTTTTAAAAAAAAAATCGCCGTGTATGGCGAAGACGCAGAAGGTCCTCCTTGCCGGATTCTATGTACCTACCTCCTCGGGGCACGAGTTATGGACCGCCGCCGTACTATAGTAGGCAGCGTCCTGGACCCTACCCACCCGTCGGTCCGTGGTCTATGATTTTTATCAACCCCAAAAAGGAGAAATTGGTTATTCGTCCTCGCCGAGGCAGTTTTGGTCTGTGAAACGACGCAGTTTTTTTTGGTTTTGGAAGACTTGGTTTTGCGGCGTATCAGTTTCTTTGAAATGTAGAAGTTCAACGAGAAAAGTTAAAACTGTCCTACTCCTTCCCGTTAATTTCCAAATTATTTACGTCTCTCCTCTCCTGTTACTCTGGATGGCTGCATTTCATCGTTGTAAAAGAATCGTTGACTTTCCATTGGTGAATATCTTCAGGTGTGACTTAATTCATTTAAAGCATTTGCGTATGTTGGAATCTATGAATGTCCTGGTAAATGCGGATTTTCGATGAAGTAAATTAATTGTACTTTTTGTGTACTGCATGAGTTTCGTACATCCCTTATTATTTTCATAGTATGCTTGTGCTCTAGTTCTAGAGTATCGTGAGTTTTTAACGTAGTACAATGGCATAGTACCGGGATTTCTTTCATTGTAGTATGATGCACCGTGTTATATAAAAAGCAAGTAATTGTATGTCTGGTCTTGCTTTGGTTCTACGGGGTTGTAAGTGTCGAGCTGATTTAGAAAGAGTACAATATTTATATGAAATAATTACATTTAGTAATTTTGTCTGAACCGTTTCATTGCAATACATTATAAATGTCGTGGTAAAGAGCTGAAAAATTGTGGTTGATATCAAATTATTTCATTTACAATGGCAAATCATTTTGTTATTATAGTCTAAACATTACTACTTGCATTTTGTTGTATTGTTTCTCCCTCACTACAATTTTATGTGGTGGAATTGTATACCAGTTTATGTTTACTTTTTTTTTTTTACAGTTTCGTAGAGTTTGTAGTGTTTTTCAATATGTACACTCATTTCTAAATAAACAGTAGCAAAACTAGAAGACGCCGTTAATTTGTGTTTTATTTTTAACTTTTATCGGGCTATTTTTATGTATGTGTGATTCGAAATCTTTTATTTCCTCGTGATTGTTTTGTGCACGAGACTCTTTCTTTCTTTTTCTTTTTCTTCGGTTTAATTTTTTTGTTAGTCATTAATTCTGTTTTATTATAGCTTTCTATGTTCTGCCTTTGGACTAAATAAAACAGTATTTTTATTTGTCTTCTTCTCAACCAGCACCAAAGTCGTTAATATTGCCCGCACAAACTCCTAATTCGCTCCTAGGCCCAGTTTGATTAAAACTATCAATGTTAATGTGATAGAGACCCCTTGGGGTCATGAGCAATCTTGCCATTGTAGATTGTTCTAACCTATAAAGGGAACAGTGAAAGCCCCAGTTGAAAACCTGTCTTGCCTTTGTAGGCATGACAGATTCACTGCGGCAACAGTACCCCCGTTGGAGTGCAGGGGGTTTCAGTATAAATAGTATCCCACTTTCTGGAAATTTAGTGCTTTAAATTCCCACTGTTGCTATCTTCCTCATATACTCTTTCCCATTCCTGCTCTGTCCTATCACTCTGCTATACTATCTTCTTCTTCGCTAGATCAATGACCTACCTTTTTTCTTGAAAACTCTTCCTGGACAAGACTCCTTGTTTGTGTATGAGGTCTGTTGGATCAGTTTGGGAGTGTTGGACGCTTTCTGCTGGGTGGTCACTAGGGCTTCCTATGGTGTTAGTATTTAGCAATATAGGCATTTTATATGTATATGTTTCGTTGATGATTTGTAATGATGGTTGTATTCTATTTTGTTTTTGTAACCGGGGGTTCGCGTAGTTGAGGTAAACCCTCAGCCGTCCCCCGCGTGGGATGTCTTTATTGTAAAGTGACTGGCCGGTGGAGGGCGTTCAATTTTCCCACTAGGGTTGTTTCAGCAGATCTTTTATGCGGATCGGGGGTTGTCCGGTCCTGATTTGGCTCGGAGGAGTCCGCTGGACCTAAAGCAACAATAAATCAATCAATGTGATAGAGAATTGGCTAATTATAGACAGTATAAAGCGCGCGCGCACTCACACACACACCCACCCACGCGCACGCACACTCACACACAAACACACCACTTCGCACGAACCGCAAATCACACAATTTCATACACAATCCACACTCTCGCACACACACACACACACTTCACATAACCCGCACATCAAACGAATTCAAACACCCGCGCACACACACGCACACACAAACCCACACTCACGCACGCACGCTTCACAACCCGCACATCAAATTCATACAAACACATGCACACACACATACACACACACGCACACACAGTCATACGCATACACAGACAAGGGAAATGAAGGTTAAGGGTGAAGGCAGGGTCAAAGTAGGCCTGTAAAGAAAAGTAAAATCACGCTTGCTTTGATTTGAACACAGTTCTTGTTTTAAAGTCGGGGTAAACTGCTGAGAGATAGGACGTCTAGGTTTTCTTCTTCCTTGGTATCAAGAACCATTTACAATAAATATACATTTTTAGAGAATGAAAGCAGAAACACGTGGAATAGTGCGCACAACCTAGAGAAACATAGGATATAATATTTGAGATTCGATTATAGCCACTGAAAAGATAGGCCCTACTACCAACACGAAGGGCTGTTCATTCACCTAAATGATTTTGTTTGCGAGTGTGTGAGAATACACAAATTCTCTTCGCTCAGTGTAAGTTTAGAAATGGCTAAAACTTCTCTTCAAACGAAGCAGGTTACACTTTGAACACTTTCTGCGTTTTGTGCGCACAAAGCAAAACTAAAGAAGAGATTCAGCACAGCAAGACCTCTACTTGAACAATGGATGACGAAGACGATAACGACGACTACTCGTTGAAACTACGGAAGGGTGTTGCCCTGTTACACGAAGCAGCGAGCACGGGAGTCAAAAACGCTTCCCAAACACATCCAATATTCAAGGTAATATCGTTGGGTTGCTGTTCTTGTGGTAGTGGTGGTGATAGTGGTAGAAGCTTTGTTGTTGTTTTTGATTTGCGTGATTATTGTGTGACTAGTGGTTTTTGTACCCTGGCAAGCCAGGGTACACAGGTTGCTGTTTAAAATGTAGACAGAGAGACAACTGTTGTCTGCGAGTTTCATTTGGACGATGATACCTCCCCATATCCCCCTTGATACCTCACCATAACCCCCCCTTCCCTGATATCTCCCCGCCCGCCCCCCCCCCCCCCCCCCATGATGCCTCACCAAACCCCCTTGATACTTCCCCGTTTATAAATAATAATAATAATAATAATAATAATAATAATAATAATAATAATAATAATAATAATAATAATAATAAATAGGTTAAAAGTAAAAAGCCTAAATTAAAAAGAAAAATATCCATATTGTAGTGTAAAAAAAAAAAACATAAAAAAATATGGCCCGCGAGAGATTTGAACTTGGGTCGCCTGAACGGTAGGCGAATGTCTTAATACTACTACTACTACTACTACTACTACTACTACTACTACTACTACTACTACTACTACTACTACTACTACTACTACTACTACTACTACTACTAATAATAATAATAAAAATAATAATAATAATAATAATAATAAGAAGAAGAAGAAGAAGAAGAAGAAGAATATCGAATATAGAATAATACAAATAGAAATCATAAAAAACACACAGGTTTTTTAAATAAAATTCGATATAAGATATAATAATAATAATAATAATAATAATAATAATAATAATAATAATAATAATAATAATAATAATTATTATTATTATTATTATTTATTAGTTTATTAATAATAATAATAATAATAATAATAATAATAATAATAATAATAATAAATAAGTTAAAATTAAAAAGCCTAAATTAAAAAGCCTAAATTAAAAAGAAAAATATCCATATTGTAGTGTAAAAAAAAAATATTATATTATGGCCCGCGGGAGATTTGATCTTGTGCCCTCTGGCACGTTAGGCGAATTTCTTACTAACTCAGCTATCAAGGATTCGTATAAAAATCGTCAATTTTTTGGTCAATATGGAAAAACATGCTGAAACCTCGATTCGATTTTTAATTAATCAAATTTAATTAGTTAAACACAAAAATTTTGTAAGATTGGTGACCAGAGTGCAAAAGTGTTTTGAATGGAAATAAAACAAAATTAGCGTTATTACGAAACGGCACGTTCTAGACACGGGTTGAATGGAAACCGCGCGCGGAATGAGGCTATTGCAGTTTGTGGACATTTTGTTTATTTATTTATCTCAGAAACGGTTAAACATTCGGTAAGGAAATGTCGGCTATAACGATTTCGTGGGTTTTGAGCACACAACAGGCCGATCCACAGCACCCAGCACCTGCCCAGATCAGCGTCCATACCGGACAAACTTTATAGTAGAGGCGAAGAAGGACTTCCGGCTAAGCCATTTATATATATAGATGACTGACCATGTCTTTGTTAGCGTTGGGGATATTCAAAACAATGTCTTTCGTCGTCGTCCTCATCATAATCATCATCATCATTATCATCATCGACGTCGTCGTCATCAAGTATCATTATGAACAGCAACAAGGACGACGAAAAATTTTCGTCGTAATCACTGTCATTTTTGTCGTCGTCATCGTTGCCGTTGTCGTCGTCATCGTCGTCTTCCGTGTTTTTTTTTTCTCGTGTATTTATTCAACACCGCTACATTCACCAACACTAATATTAGCGTTGCGTCTTCAAATTAATACATTGTCACAATAACATTATCTTTTCTCTACCCCTTGGGGTCATGAGCAATCTTGCCACTGTAGATTGTTCTAACCTATAAAGGGAAAAGTGAAAGCCCCAGTTGAAAACCTGTCTTTCCTTTATAGGCATGACCGATTCACTGCGGCAACAGTACCCCCGTTGGAGTGCCGGGGGTTTCAGTATAAATAGTATCCCCACTTTCTGGAAATTTAGTGCTTTAAATTCCCACTGTCGCTGTCTTCCTCATTTGCTCTTTCCCATTCCTGCTCTGTCCTATCACTCTGCTATAATATCTTCTTCTTCGCTAGATCAATGACCTACCTTTTTTCTTGAAAACTCTTCCTGGACAAGACTCCTTGTTTGTGTATGGGATCTGTTGGATCAGCTTGGGAGTATTGGACGCTTTCTGCCGGGTGGTCACTAGGGCTTCCTATGATGTTATTATTTCGCAATATAGGCATTTTATATGTATGTGTTTTGTTGATAATTTATAATGATGTTTGTATTTTATTTTGTTTTTGTAACCGGGGGTTCGAGTAGTTGGGGTAAAGCCTCAGCCGTCCCCTGCGTGGGATGTCTTTATTGTACAGTGACTGGCCGGTGGAGGGCGTTCAGTTTTCCCACTAGGGTTGTTTCGGCAGATCTTTTATGCGGATTGGGGGTTGTCCGGTCCTGATTTGGCTCGGAGGAGTCCGCTGGACCTAAAGCAACAATCAATCAATCAATCAATCATTTTCTCTTTTGTTTTCAGATTGCCATTGTGTTGGTCTTTTCTTCACTAGCACTGTATATACTAGGTTTCTTCAGTCCGTACTGGGTGGTAGGGGCCAAGCATATCCACAAAGACGGGGACGACGAAGGTAAGTAAGCACTAGTTGGCAAAATAGAATTCATTACTGTATGGGTAGATGGTTTGATAAGGGAACGTAGAGTGCAATGGTTGTGATCTTGAACGCTTAACTTGCTTGAGTGTCGTTCTTTATCGCTGGGTAGAGAGGAATTTAAGAGAGGGACGAAGAAGTGTATTAAGGAGGAGCATGCTCATAAAAAAACACAGATAATGAAGGTAACTAAGAACGACTGGTTAACCGAATAGGATTGAATGAAGACAGCAAATGGCCACCTCGAGCGACTTGAGTTAGATCCTGTATCGGCCAGCACCTACAACAGCTCTTCAGCTTGGAAAAGCACTATTGAAGAACAAAAACAAATATAAACGAAACGAGTTTCCTGTCATTACTAATTAATTATTTTAAATAGATTATAATTGTATTAATAATGAATTAGTAATCGCTTGGGTTTGTTGAACGAGACTTCTTTTAAAATAAAGTGTACTATTGTATTGTACCCGAATGGATGACAGACAGACTGAAGGGTGGGAGAAGGAAGGTCGGGGAGGGGGAACTCTAGACAAAAGTATCCCTCACGTCTCCCCAAAGATCCGACAGACTGAGGGATTCGATAGCTAAACATACGCCAATGGCTTCTTACACAGTTGGCATCAACACGGACATCACATCCAAGGCCATTCCCCCAACACGGTGCACTTTAAATATTTAGGAGCCATTGCATCATCAGACAATGCGTCCCGACAGGAATTCCTCTCCAGGTTTGCACAAACAACTGCTGTCCTGACGAGGTTGAAGCCCATTTGGAAAGACAGGTCCATCAGTCTACACTACCCCTTGGGGTCATGAGCAATCTTGCCACTGTAGATTGTTCTAACCTATAAGGGGAAAAGTGAAAGCCCCAGTTGAAAACCTGTCTTGCCTTTGTAGGCATGATTGACTCACTGCGGCAACAGTTCCCCCCCCCCTCCCCCCCCTCTCCTCTCCTTCCCCCCCCCCCCCCCCCCCGTTGGAGTGCCGGGGGTTTCAGTATAAATAGTATCCACACTTTCTGGAAATTTAGTGCTTTAAATTCCCACTGTCGCTGTCTTCCTCATTTGCTCTTTCCCATTCCTGATCTGTCCTATCACTCTGCTATACTATCTTCTTCTTCGCTAGATCAATGACCTACCTTTTTTCTTGAAAACTCTTCCTGGACAAGACTCCTTGTTTGTGTATGAGGTCTGTTGGATCAGCTTGGGAGTGTTGGACGCTTTCTGCCGGGTGGTCACTAGGGCTTCCTATGATTGTATTATTTAGCACTATAGGCATTTTATATGTATGTGTTTTGTTGATGATTTATAATGATGTTTGTATTCTATTTTGTTTTTGTAACCGGGGGTTCGAGTAGTTGGGGTAAAGCCTCAGCCGTCCCCTGCGTGGGATGTCTTTATTGTAAAGTGACTGGCCGGTGGAGGGCATTCAATTTTCCCACTAGGGTTGTTTCGGCAGATCTTTTATGAAAGAAGGAGTTAAGGAAGACATTCAGGGGTTAATCGATAATTTAATTGTAAGGGTTCAAAGAGACTATTCTTTGATCAATAATGAAAGGTAAAAGGTAGGTAAAGGTGGTCCCATAGCCTTGTGGCCGTAGGGGAGCGTGATGTTGGAGATCACACTTATCTTGGGCCAGCGTAATGAGGGTGATGCCCATCTCTCTCCCTCGCTGCTTTACCTTCCCCACCCTTAAGAGAGTAGGTACTCAGTTACAGTTGAGTCAACTGGGGGCGTTGTTTATTTGTCGCTTCACGTTTTGCGGTCACCCATCCAAGTGTTAACCGCACTGGACGGTGCTTAAATTGCGACACAGTAGCGAGTGCTCCAACCACTGCGCTTTCCGACACTCTGATAATGAAATCAAATACCTAAACACCAAACTCTCGACAGACTCATCGCATAAATGACTGATCAAGTAATTTCACACTTTCTGTTGCTGTGTGCTTTAGAATGAGGCACGGAGGTACTACTCAAACAGGATGATTGGATTAGACTGAAACTGTTACCACTCCTCTCGTAATACAGTCTTTACTTCACCTAGATTTCACTGCACTCAGTGTGCTGTGTATAGTAGAAACAGTATGTTACGGAAAATAAGGGAGACCGTCATCGGGGATACTGAAAGAGTTTCCTTTTCTGTCCGAATGAATGAATCGATCATTCAATCAAGTATCTTTAATAAGAACGAATTAATTTTTTTTTCTGTCTGAATGGATGAATCGATAATTCAGTCAAGTATTTTTAATACAGCGACAAGCAACAGTACAAGCCCCAACGTTTCCACTCTTAAATGTATTTTGTTATTTAATTTGTCATATGAACAAACATAACATTCCCCATAGCCTTTGATAAGGACTAATGGAAGATTTACGGCGAGAAACAACGTTTGTAATGTATGGGACGTAACCTAGTCTCTAAACTCAAATTGTAAGCAGATATTCGGTACTGCCCCCTTACGTTTCTTGGTCTTCGGTACGCTAATAAATAAATAAATAATTCGCCTATGACTGCGACGTTTTGATTTCAATTGCAGATTAAGCGCATGTAATAATAATAATAATAATAATAATAATAATAATAATAATAATAATAATAATAATAATAATAATAATAATAATAATAATAATAAGTAGCAGCAGCAGCAGTAGTAGTAGTAGTAGTAGTAGTAGTAGTAGTAGTAGTAGTAGTAGTAGTCCTATCCTATCCTATCCTATCCTATCCTATCCTGTCCCATAACCCGAAGGTCGTAGGGGCACCACAGATGATCGCTTAACCAGCATACTCCATCTTTCTCTGTCCTCAGCAGCCCTCATGGCTTCGCTCAGTGTCAAACCAGTCCATTCTCGAATGTTGTCCTCCCACCTCTTTTTCGGTCTCCCCCTCCCTCTACCTCCTTGCACTGTGCCTTGCAGAATGGTCTTTGCAAGGCCTGATGATCTGGTGACGTGGCCATACCATCGGAGTTTCCGTTTCTTCACCACTGTGAGCAGGTCATCGTGTTGTCCAATGGCTTGTGTGATGGTCTGTCGGACTTCAATGTTGGTGATGTGTTGGGTATAGGAAATGCACAGAAGTCTTCTGTAGCACCTCATCTCCATGCTTTGTATTCTTCGTTGGAGATCTGCTGTGAGGGTCCATGCTTCGCAAGCATATAGGAAGATGGAGATGACCAGAGAGCGCAGCAGTCTTACTTTGGAATGTAGACTGATGGTTCTGTCTTTCCAAATGGGCTTCAACCTTGTCAGGGCAGCAGTTGTTTGTGCGATCCTGGAGAGGACTTCCTGTCGAGACCCATTGTCTGACACAATGGCTCCTAAATATTTGAAGCTGTGCACTGTGTTGAGGGATTGGCCTTGTACTTTGATGTCCGTGTTCATGCCATTGGTGTTGTTGGTCATCATTTTGGTCTTCTCTGCACTTATTTCCATTCCATAAGCTCTGGAGGTGGTGTCAAGCCTCTGTACAAGCTGTTCAAGTTCTTGTTCCTCTCCAGCCAATCCATCAATATCATCCGCAAAACGAAGATTGGAGATTGCTCTGCCCCCTATGCTGACTGTGCCTTCGTGATCTGCAAGAGCATCTGACATGATGCGCTCTAGGAAGATGTTGAAGAGTGTTGGAGAGAGTAGGCATCCTTGACGCACACCGATTGTTGTTCTGAACCAGTTCCCGATGACGCTGTTATGGAGGACTGCACTGGTAGCCTTGTCATACAGGCTTTTGATGACTTCTATAATTTTAGGGCTGATGTTGTAAACTTTCATGGTTGCCCATAGAGCTGCATGCCAGACTCGGTCAAATGCCTTCTTGAAGTCTATGAACACATGATATAGATGTTGTTGGTGCTGTAGGTATTTCTCACAGATTATTCTGAGGTTGAAAATCTGTTCAGTGGTACTTCGCCCTGCCATGAATCCTGCTTGTTCTTCAGCTATGATTTGTTCAGCTTGTGGTTTCAACCTGTTGAGTATTATTTTCAGGAGGACCTTGCTGGGATGGCTGATGAGGCTGATGGTGCGGTAATTTTCACACTCTTGAAGGTTACCTTTTTTGGGAAGAGTGATGACAAGCGACTGGGTCCATGGTGTAGGCCATTCCCCACTCTGCCAGATCTTGTTACAGATAATGGTGAGAGCATCAGTCATCGCTTCTCCTCCTGCTTGTAGCAGTTCCGCTGGTATGTTGTCCACTCCCGCTGACTTCCCTTTCTTCAGCGATTGCACTGCTGCCTCAACTTCTTCCCGGAGAATTGGGAGGATTTCTTCTTCTTCTCTGCTCTCGGGACATGCTAGAACTGATGGGTCTCCATTTGGTGTATGGTTGTAAAGGTCAGAGCAGTACTCTGTCCATCTGTCCAAGACTTCTTGTTCTTCTGTAAGGCAAATGCCAGACTTGCTTTGGATAGTGGAGGCTTTGGGCTGTTTAACACTTGTCAGCCGCTTCACAGTCTGGTAGGCCTTCTTGCTGTTGTTCTTGTTCAGATTATTCTCTATTTCCTGGCATTGATCTTCTATCCAGTTCTCCTTTGCTGTGCGCATGCCTTTTCGGATGTCATTGTTGATTTTTTGATAGACATCAGCTCCCTGTGAGGTGTTCTTTTTCTTTTTTAACTCTCTTCGTTTATCACACAGATCCAAAAGTTCAGGTGTGATCCACGGCTTCTTCTTTGGTCGGTGCTTGCCAAGGATCTCAGTGGCGGCATCTGTTACAGCTGAGTTGAAGGTATTGGTCATGGTGTTGACATCTACTTCGCCTGCCCCCAAAATAAGCAGTGGTGCAAATTTCCCTCCAATTGTGGCCTGAAATATTTTTGCCACCTCCGGGTCTTGCAGTTTGTCCAGGTCGAACTTCAGCCTAGTGCACTTTGCTGTATTTACTCTCTTCAAATGGAGCCGGAGAGACATCATCACGAGATCGTGGTCACTTCCAATGTCTGCTCCTGGAAAAGTGCGTGTCCTGCCAATGTTGATGCTTGATCTGAAGCGTTTCTTGACCATGATGTAGTCGATCTGGTTGTGATGTTCCCCGCCGGGACTGTGCCATGTCCATCGTCTGGATTTTTTGTGGAGACCAAGCGTGTTTGCCAGTACCAGATTGTTGTATCTGGCAAACTCCAATAGCCTCAGACCCCTGTCATTTGTCTCGTTGTTGCAGTGGGGTCCGCATGTGTCTCCCCAGTTGTGGTGCGCATCTTGGCCAACCTTGGCATTCCAGTCGCCTTGCACTATGACTATGTCCTTCTTCGGCACTTGGTCAAGGACCGCCTGTATATTTTCATAAAAATCCTCCACTTCGCTGTCTTCATAGTCTGATGTTGGGGCATAGGCCTGGATGATGGTAATGTTGAAAGGGGTTGCTCTCAGACGGATGGTAATGAGTCTACTGGAGACTGGGCGGCAACCCATGACAGTGGCTAGAATGTTCTTGTGGACCAAGAATCCAACGCCGTGTTCGTGCCTGTCATCTCTACCGCTGAAATAGAGCTTGTGTCCTTTGTCAGTCGTTGTTTCACCTAGGCCTTTCCAGCGCAGTTTGCTGATACCTAGAACGTTCCATCGATAGTGGTCCAGCTCGTGGGCCAGTTCTTCTAATTTTCCTTCCGCAGTTAGGGTCCTGACATTCCAGGTTCCTATGACGATGTTGTTTCTCGTGCGGATCTTGCTAATTTGTCCATCAGTAGCATACTTTTCACCTCCGTCCTGGTGGCCAACGGAAGGCGCGGTCCTTGTGTAGCCGGGCGACGACCGATCCGGCATGGAATTAGTGGATAGCCTCATCATGTGTTGTGTCTTGGGCAAAAAAAAAGACCTGGCAGGGCCCAATCCTCTCCAGGCTGTTGGCCACAGCCGAAATCCACGAATACAGTGTGGCTCGCCTTGGCCCTGAGCACGTGGTCGTTGAACCTGTAGTAACGTGAGGTTCCTCCGCCCTGGCCGGTGACTTCTGTGTAGAAGACTTTCGCCCAGTGATGCCGTGCTAACATCACCCCTGTTAGTCGCCTCTTACGACACGCCGGGAAACGTTGGGTCTATTCTATTTGCCCGAACCCACAGAGCATGTAGTAGTAGTAGTAGTAGTAGTAGTAGTAGTAGTAGTAGTAGTAGTAGTAGTAGTAGTAGTAGTAGTAGTAGTAGTAGTAGTAGTAGTAGTAGTAGTAGTAGTAGTAGTAGTAGTATCCACAATCACAAATCATCCTTTGCCTCGTCTCTCCCCACTTCTCTTCAAGTAGGCTGCTCTGACATACAGTTCTCTCCCTCTGCTAGGAATCTTGGCTACATTTTCTCCGATGACATGTCCCTCAACAATCACATCTCTCATATCTGTCGCTCAGCTTACACCGCCATAATAATACTAATAATAATAATAATAATAATAATAATAATAATAATAATAATAATAATAATAATAATAATAATAATAATAATAACGGATTTTTATATAGCGGGTACTCCAGCCTATGACCAGACTCACCACGCTTTACATAGTCATTACATATAAATACATGCACACGATAAAACATCGCTTTTGCTACAATACACCAAAAACGGACCAGTAAAGGTACAAACTATTTACAACTATGTACACAAATTACAAAAAGACAGAAATAGACTATTTACAACTATGTACACAAATGACAAAAGACAGAAATAGAATAGCAAAAACCTATTCACAGCTATTTATATGCCCGGTTAGGCCCAGGAGGAAAAACAGTATAAATATTTACAGCCGTTTATACACTTACGGATCAGACAGAGACAAAAGAGGAGAGAATGGCAGCGGGATACAAATCAGTCTGAATAATGCAGTTTGAAGAGGTGGGTTTTGAGGGTCTTTTTGAATGCGTCAGATCAGCTCCATCCGCTATTACCTCACTATTAGTGCTACAAAAACATTAGTCTGTGCCATCGTTCTCTCTCATCTAGACTACTGCAACTCTCTTTTGTCAGGTTCACCTAAACACTTTATCGACAAACTGCAAAGGGTCCAAAACTCTGCTGCTAGGTTAGTTCTTTCGGCAAAAAAGCGCCATTTGTTATATTTTAAATTTGTATGGTGAATCTTACTATTATGTAATGTGCCATTGTACTAATATTTTTTTTTCTTTTTTGTTTTATTATGCATATGTACTGTATTGCATATATGATGTTGTTCCCTTGTATGCCTTTGCTAGTGCGGTTGGTGTGAATGCTTGCATACCATGTTTTATTGTTTATGTTTGTTTTAAAGATATATCCTATGTTAAGAGAGGTGAGCCCATCCCTGAGCTGGGCTATCGCGCTATATAAGCCTACTTTATTAATAATAATAGTAATAATAATAATAATAATAATAATAATAATAATAATAGTAGTAGTAGTAGTAGTAGTAGTAGTAGTAGTAGTAGTAGTAGTAGTAGTAGTAGTAGTAGTAGTAGTAGTAGTAGTAGTAGTAGCAGCAGCAGTAGTAGTAGTAGTAAAACAAAAATGGGAGAACTTTTTATGTATGCTTTTTATGTGTATGTGTATTCTTGTCATTAATACTAAATGCAATTAATTCTGTGGCCATTGGAAATGCTCATTAAGTTTATTATCTGAAATTCTTAAACCCTCTTTATGGTGCTATGCAATGAAATGTTAATAATCATATTCAATTCATTCACACAGACCATCTAATTTCTTGGTTGAATCTTTAAAACCCCTTTTAGTCCTGTCATAAAATGCCTATAATTCGCTAGCATGTACTATTTTTTTTCACTTTCAGGTCGGTTACCCATATACCAGAGAAAAATGCCGAGTTGGTGACTTTTCAATCAAAGGAAAATGCTACCGCGCCATATGCTGAACAACTTGGATCCTTTTAAAACGTTCTTGGAACAACGCTTCTGGCGTCTGTGCTGCTCTCGGAGGAAGACTGACCAATTTGGCGGATCAAGAAGTCTTTGATCAAGTTCTGAGTCTTCTGCACAAGCACTACCCTACCAGGAACATTTACGTAGGGCGTCAGTCTTCACCTTTTCTGCCAGAAATGTAAGGTATTCCGATTCTGGTTTTTAAGTTTACATTACGCTTTTCTTAGTTATTGCATTGCGGTTCGACGAATTGTGCTTCTACATCCAGTAAATTTGTACGTCCATAAATTAACTCCTTTCTGGTATAATTTTACTAGAAGTAATAATCTACGTTAATCGGCATTTTGTTTTACTTTAAAACATTTCGCGAAATGCAAGAGAAAATATAAAATGATACATTTGTGCAGTCCAGATTTCAGAAATATTGAGCATATATAAAGCACAAGTTTAAAAGCAGGATATTGATTGCAATGCGTTTTACTATAGAGTATGGACACCGAAAAAACAAACGTTTTGTCTTTCTTTTTCTTTTATCAAGGTACCAAGAGATGTTGCAATGGTCGGACAGAGCAAAAGCTTATAACATGGGCATGAAGACTGCTCTTTCTAAGATAAAACAAAAGATACAGATAAAACGAAAAGACAAAGGTGCGTCTACATGATAATAAGAACGGGCAAAGCATTCACAGATCCAGCAATGGCGCTCCTTGATTGTGACTCGCACGGGGAACTGTTCGATTTCATCTGCGAATACTTCAGCGACAACGGCGATAACTTTCAGCTCCAGGGCGATGTCAAAGACGAACCGAGGAAGATAATTTTACAAAGAGGGGCAAAGAAAAGAGAGATAGATAAGGATGACATGTTCAAAGCATCTCACTATGTGAAATGCCCTGCCGGTCATTGGACGTTGACCTTTCTGGCTTGCGATGTAAAAAGGTTAGTTTTACCTTGTTTCTGGCGGTTATTTTCGTGAATGATGCGCTTATATTTTTGTTTGAAATCTATGGGTCAGTTCTGAAGTAGTGTAAGAGAACATATGTATAACAATTGTTTAAATGTAAAAGTGTCGATCAGCTGCTGTTACTGTGTGAACTTGAAAGGCTATGTAATAGATCGAAATTCTAAGAGAGACCGTATCCATGACGGACTTTCTCTGCTGGTTTCCCATCGGGCTCCTGGGTCTTTACCTAAGCTCTATCTGGGTGTTAGATGCGGTCGGTAATTTCTTTAAAAATGTTACATAATTAATCTTATGTAAGTTGATTTGCTTATTTATTTTAACTGAGCTTCCTTCAGCTGAAAGGATTTGCACGGATTTTGGGCGTTGCCAACTTAATGTTTTCATTCATGATTCTGAATATAATCCGTTCTTTAAAACAGCTTTTGCTGGGCTTATGGCCTTGACCCTACGGTAACTTGCCAACCTCCGGAAATGACACAAAGTCCGCCATCTTATGTGTGTTTGATGGTCTGACGAAAGTTCCATACACGTTGGTGTGCGATCACCGTGTTGATTACGTGGAACACAGTACTGAGGATTTCTGCGTCTTTCCAGTCTGCCCGGAGACGAAGGGGTATTTCAGCTGTGGCACAGGTTCCGATAGACAGGTAGGTATTATTTAGTAAACGGAATAGTCATTATATATGTATAAACGGGTATTGATTTCGACACTGTTTAACAAGCAACACAAACTTTGCTTACAGGATAAATAAACATTTTGACATAAAAACGCGTTAACTTTTTAAAATTTAGAGTCATGCATGCCACCACGGTAATTGTCTATTTAATGTTCAATTAATCTAATCACATCTCTCTTATTTCTTTGTCTACTTCTGTTTGTCATCAAGTGCGTTCCAACATCTTCATGCTGCGATGGTCCTGTAGAATGCGTTTCGGGTCTAGACGAACTTCAATGCTTAGATGATGAACTAGAATACTTCCTTCAAACCTTCCTGCATCCACCTGCCCTGGTTCTTTACGAAGGCCCAAGCGGCTTCATCGTTTGCTCAAGGAACGCGTCAAAGTCTCAGCAGGTCTGAGGCGACTGCGATAGCGACGAGGGAGAAAGTGGCAACAACGAGATAAACACCCGAGGGGTTCATTTGTCCGTCTGCCCGGAGACTCATTTCCAGTGTCCAGGGATCGGGTACTGCCTGCCGTGTACGTCCGCTGCAACGGCCTTTACGAGTCACTGTCCGGGGGCATGAAGATGAAGCTGACTGTGTTTGGCCAATCGTAATTTTTGTCCAGGGGATTAGCGGCGTTGTTTTGAGATTTCTTCATTAAAGAGCCTCAAACGATCTTTTAGATTATTGTATTTACTTTTAGAATTCTCATGTAAAACGGCCTTGCTATGAATAATACGTTTATGTAGCAACTTCGCCTGAAAGTACTGTTTGCGGGTGCCACAGATGAAACCCAGACTGAAAAACCTCTCCTGCTTCTCCTGCTCATTCTGTTGTTTTCCAAGCTCTTGCAGTAGAGGATGTTCAATGACCTTCTGCTGTAGTATCGATTGTTTGTCGTGCTCTGGCTGTTTTTCACGATGTTGCGTGGAATGGTTGATCGGCATCATGTGCAACCAGCTTGTGATTCTTCGCTGCCACTTATGTTGATGCTCCTTCGTTTCCAGTGATGGAGATCACGTACAATCGTACGTGTTTCACGTACTGAGTTGGGAAATCACGTAACGAAAATGTAATGAAAGGGTATAAACACGTACAAAGTCAGTGCCAAAGGGGTATGAAAACGTAAAGCTAAGTTGCTGGGAGGTATCATCAGGTACAACTATTTCGGTCGTGCGTACAGCTTTCGCTCGATTTGGATCGTGTGCCTGTGCGTCCTGCGCGACCGCCTACCACCCTCTCTCCCCCTCCTAATCATTCTGTCGCTTCCGAGAAACAGCCAATCATATGCACGATAATATTCACTATTTTTTCTCGACGCTTTTGATTGGCTATATAAGACTGACAACAACCCAACATTAAACATGGCCGACAAGCAGCGATCTGAGGGGAAGCCGAAGAAAAGGAAAAATAAAGCAGACAAAACTAATTGCTCAAAAAAATTAAAACAAGATGAAGGAAAAGAAAAAAAA
This sequence comes from Oncomelania hupensis, assembly GCA_036898135.1. Lineage (NCBI taxonomy): Eukaryota > Metazoa > Mollusca > Gastropoda > Littorinimorpha > Pomatiopsidae > Oncomelania > Oncomelania hupensis. Next base: position 18,293,817 of record CM072512.1, on the reverse strand, counting down.
ACTTTTTTGTTAGCCTTTGGCTTTGAGTGCTCGGTAAGAGAAGAAAAAGGTGAGCCGCAACCGGGCCCGGCTGAAGAAACTCAAACTGATGAAAAGACTTTCCACGCAAAGTGTTTATTACGTATGTTGGTGTACCCCCTAAAAAACTGAAAGGGGGTATAAAAACCCCCTTATGTTTGCAATGAGGGTATGAAAACCCCCACATGTTTTGGTTAAGGGGGATAAATACCCATAGCTTAAAAACTTTCTCCATCACTGGTTTCCTCGTGCTTTCGTGAATGTGGCTCCAGCCCGCTACCCAGCCTCAATTTTAGCTGCTAATCTTGTTCCTTCTGCTGTTCATGGTCATTCTCCTCATCATGCGGTTGCTCGTCCGCCACATTCTTCTGTGTATGATACAGCCATCTCGTGAATGTGTGTTGACATTTACTGTCGTGGTGATGCTGAGCTGAAGCGGCGTGTTGATGATTAAATTTCCACAAAGATGAGATACTATTTATAACGAAACCCCCGGGAAGTTGGAAAGGCGAGTACCAGTATAATTAAAATATAGTTAAACGGATGAAACTGGTATCTGAGGATCATTTTTAAACACATAAAAAGATGGTGTAATAAATCTCAGAATTATCAGTCGACCTCTGTCTCTTCGCCCCTCTTCACCGATTTTTCTGATATCCCTCCTACACAGAAATCACCACAATTAAAGTTGTTTTGAAACCATAACTAATGATTAAATTCACTGAACAATCTACCAGTTGAGTCTTCTTCTTCTGAGTTCCAACAGTCAAAACAACCAGGTATCTACGCATACTACATACTAATAATGAAGAAAACGCCATACAAATAAATTTTAAAAGAAGAAGAAGAAGAAGAAGAAGAAGAAGAAGAAGAAGAAAGAAGAAGAAGAAGAAAGAAGAAGAAGAAGAAGAAGAAAGAAAGAAAGAAAGAAGAAAGAAAGAAAGAAAGAAAGAAAGAAAGAACAAAGGGAAGATATACCGTACAGATTCCACATCATTGCTCTATCTTTTTTTCCTGATCACTTCAATGAATTTTCGTGCAACTGCGTTAATGCGTTGGTCGGCATCGCCTCCAGATTTGCAACAGTAGAGTTTGGTGCACCAAGATGACGACGAGATGAAGGTCTCATATTAGCGTCGTAACGATACGATTTGCAGTGATGCAGTTCTTCCTCACTGGTCGCACAAGGTTGTACTTTTTCATCATCTTTCCAATCAGTACACTGTCGCCATAAATAGCAGACATGGAACAGAATCCTGAAGCGATTGTAGAAGTACTCTCCCCGTCCACAGTCAGAGGAGGCACAGGTCACAACTTCATCGCACGCTGCATGAGCAAAATCGCCTGAGAAAGTGAAGAACAGCTAATATCTCATTGTTGCAGTTCCTTGTCGATGCCTTTTGTTGTCGTCGTTTTTGCGGTAGCTGAAAATTTGGCAAATGTCGTAGCCGATGTCATCGTCGTTGCGTTTGATGTCGTCGTCATTGTTGTCGTAGCTGTTGTTGCTGGTGTAGTAGTCGTCGTTGCTATTGGTTGGTGGACGAAATCTTGGGGACAGTTCCGGTCCATGAAAAAAGGTTAGAGCATTCTGCGTACATCTTCCTTCAGCCTCATCTTGTGCATTGTTCGGAAGCAGTGTTCCGAAGCTGGTGGTCACTTGTGATTCAACTTCGGGTTGATTTTGTCTGGAGGGATGAGATGAGGAGGTGAGCATGAGGTATCCATTACAGAAAAGGGCTAGGACTCCAGTGAATAATGAAATTCCCATCCTCCCTTTTCTCCATCGTGATTTTGGAGAATCAATCTTGCCTGTGCGTGCATGCCTGTTTCATATTTCTTTTTATGAGTGAGAGGTCGCCTTGACAGCTCTTGCATCTTGATGTATTCATGAAGTGTCGGAGACTTATTTGACTCATTGTGTTGTTGCTGCTGTTGTAGTTGTTGCTGCTGTTTGTTGTTTAGTCCTTTCCAGTACGGATGTACAGCGAACTGTTTTTTTCTGTTTCAAATATGTCTAATTTTATTAACTTAACTGATCAAACCGAATTATTCAAACAAAGTCCATTCTATATATATACATGTATAATATTCATATACATGTATATCTATATTTCTATCTACCTATCCATCCATCCATCTATATACATAGAAACATATACGACTTTATATATATATATATATATATATATATATATATATATATATATATATATATATATATATATATATATATAAAGTCGCATGTGTTTCTAAAACAGTTTTAGATAAAACATAAATAATATTTAAGCATAAGAAGCAGAAATCGTTTCACTACGGAGTTTGTAAAATCGATGAAGAAGTTTCTATTATAAAACAAAAATATATAAGCCTATGTGGAGCCTAAGTCACACACAAGAATGCGCTTGGTAACTTCTGTCACTTGACTAATAGGGAGGCAATTATATTTTGTTTCTCGTCGGAATTTTATTTTGCTTGAGGACCACCCACTCCCCCAAAACTCTCTCTCTCTCTCTCTCTCTCTCTCTCTCTCTGTATATATCGCTCCAATAACCGTTTTCTCTGCTCCAAAAGAATCAGGAAATGCACGTGCGGGTAAGCGTGTGAACATCTGGCTGCAGACACAGGTCAACTTCCCGCTGTGTATCTTCTCATTCACTCTTACTTGGACTTTGTGCTGTGTGTGTTCGTGTACACAAGGCCGTGAATCGCATACCCAAGACAATATACTTCCAGTTTGAACATATGCAACACAGCTGAAGCATCGAAATGGTTAATTATTAGCCTAGACTTGCAGGAGTGTAAGTTCAAAACTTGTACTTTGGCGAACTTGCAAAATATACAAAAACGAGCACAATGTGGATTCGACGGGCGCGACAGACAGAACACAGCGTGTAGGGAAAACGCCATACAATAAAGCTTAAACCTTTACTTTATACATTTGTTTACATTTGTAGTCCCCGGCCTCCTCGATGGGTTGCAGCCACGTATACCCAGGCCACTGGGTAGGGGTGTTCTCCTTATTCGCCGGTTTCAGCTTGTGCTTAGCGGCTGTGGCCAGTCCTTTATGGAGAATCATAGAAGACACTTCCAGCAGGACCGTCAACGAAGGACTCTGGCAATACTGCGATACTGCCCGAGAAGATGCGGGGCTTCCTCGATGCGCCACTTCTTTAAAAACTTCTGGTGAGTCGGGTTTGTTTCACCCTCCTCCCCCTCCAACTCTTTTATTATTATTATTTTTTACTACTGAAACATAAGCGATGATTATGTAAGCTTGTTTTTGTTGTAGTGGTGGTAGTGATGGTAGTGGTGGAGGTAGCTGATTGAGGTGTAGTACTAGTGATGTATCTGAACGTGCTGTTTCATTATTCTGTTCATAATCACATTCTGGTGATAGGTCTCCATTTCTCCTCCGCCTTCAAACAACGTATCACAAATTAGATTTACATGGCAAGCACCATCATCTCTGCCCTCCGTCTGTTTATTGAGTACGGTGATGGTAGTTGTAGTTGTAGATAGATGTAGAGGTGATGGAGGGTAGTTAGTTGTTTTGGTGTGGGTATGTTGAGTTACTTGGTGATATTGTGAATGTTGCCGTGTCATATATCAGGCCTTTATTAAATAAATCTAGTTTTTGAAGCGTGTGAAAAAAAGGTAGAGTTGTAGCGGTGGTGATAATAATGGTGACAGTGACAGTCGTTGAAATTTGTTTTCGTTTGTTGTTGATGATGATGATGTTGTTTTTTAATTCGAGAAATGTTATTTTTAATTTCTTCCTACCGTGTGCAGTGCTGTTTCGGATCATGCAAATTCTGAAGATCTTGGCGCTGCTCTTGCTATCCACCACGTTCGTCTGTTCTTTCCTGCCCAACTACTTCCGACAAACCAAACATCCAAAACTTGCAGACCTGAAACGGTGCCCCTTTTCTGCCATTGGCGCTTTTGCTGGGGGTAAGTGTTATCGTCAGTGTTGTGTGTTACTCATTTATTGTCTATTATTCACCTAAGTGATTTAGAATCGTCATTGTTATTGTCGTCATGATCACCGTCGTAGTCATCACTGTTGTAGTCATCATTATCACTGTTGTAATCATTATCACTGTTGTAATCATTATCACTGTTGTAATCATTATCATCAGCATTGTCATCATAATAAGCAGCAGCAGCTACAGCCGCAACGGTAAAACTACTGTAGGCCTTGAATTGTTGATCTTTTTTCGATCGTCGTCATTGTCGTTGCCGCATTTGTGTTGGTGCCACGTTTTTGTTCAGAGGCACGGTGGTCTAATGGATCCACTGTTGTTTAACCTATATGGGGGAGGCACGGTGGCCTAATGGTAGAGCTTTGGCTTGCGGATCTGAAGGTCCCGGGTTCAAGCCCTGGCCGGGCCATTGTGTTGTGTCCCTGGGAAAGACACTTTACTCCCGTTTCCTACTCCTTCGGATGAGAGTATAAACCGAGGTTTAGTCTGTATGTCGCATACATTCCATCATAACTGACTTTAAAGATCCTGACGCTCATGTCCTAGGCGGGTGAGTGCCGGCAACAAGAACACGCCCAGAATGCACTTGGTCCTTTTTTTCCCATCCATGGCTGCCCAGGATTGTGCTCAGTTGTCCGGGCGTCAGACCATGAGCCCAAAGGCTGCGGGTGGGCGTCTCGGGCGGTTTGAGTTAGATCCTGTATCGGCCAGCTCTTTGAGCGGCTCTTGAGTTGGTAAAGCGCTATATAAAAAGTGATTAAATAATAAATATTGTCGTTATCGTAATCATCATCATCATCATCATCATCATCATCATCATCATCATCATCATCATCATCATCATCATCATCATCGTCATCATCAACATTATGATCTTTCACGCATCTCAGAAACTTGTTTGTGTTGCAGGTATCCTAATGCTTGTCACGGACATGATGTACGTTGGTTACATGGAAGGCCAGACGAGTGACCTTCGTCCTGGAGAGGTTTTCTACGCCTGGTCCTTCGGCATTTCCGTGACGGGCTGGATTTTGGCCTTGCTTGCTGCCGTAATCATCTTCGTGTCCGCTAGAATTGGCCTACCCAGGTAAATAGGCGTAATGGTGTTCCATTGTATAGATGGGGGCAATGTTCTGGTGATGCTGATTGATGGTGGTGGCGATGGTGGTAGTTGTAGTGGTGGTGTTAGTGATGGAGGTAAGATGATGGGTCAGTATTGGCAGAATCAGCAGTAACAAGTGTAACTATTACTAGTAGGTGTCCAAGCAAGGACAAGTTTATGGTACAACCGTATACCTCTAAAGCTGATCGAATTTTTAAAAAAGTATTTAACGAAAATGTTATAATCGCAGTTTTGCTTTGTTTTATTGGTATTAAATTAATGTTTCTCCTGTGTAAAAGGTCCTTTCAAATGAACTCGTATTTAGTTTACTTGTTGTGGTCTCTCCTAAAAAAATGACCATTGATTCTTGAAGTAAAGAGAAGTAGTGTAGGGAAAAAAACAATTTTATGTCTTCGATTCCTTTTTTCCCTTCAATACTTTTTAGTCTCATGAAAAGTTCACGTTCTCGTACTTGGTACTCAATTGAATAAAAACAAATGTTTTGCAGATACGTTTCCCAGTCAGCCCAGCCCTATCTCTCCGGTCATGCCAGCGAAGACGTCGGTGCTGCCATGACAAGTTTTAATTACTTTGCCTATCCGGTGCCGCCTCTGAATCGTGTTTTGCCATCAGTTCCAATAGACCGGCAAAACGGCAATGCTCTCGATGCCCCTAACCGCATGGGATGGACTTCAGGAGCTGCAGAGAAGAGAAGACTGTACGAGAGATCTAGTAGAAACTTGGGCAGAGATCAGGAAGACAGAAGTGGATATTATAGAGGGAGTGATGATAAAGCAAGGCTTCAGACCGAGGGCCTAGGGAGGGACTATCCAGAAAAGTTTCAGGTCGCGGGGATACGTTATGAAGGTACGAGCTTGAAGGGAGGCAGGAGTTATGGCGGACGAGAGCTGAGAGAAGGAGAAAGCAGGATCGCTGCAGAAAGACCTGGCAACCCTGATTATGAAGACGACGTTTCTGGCTGTGTTTCATGCATGCCCAGTAGTCAACACGACCAAAAAATCCTAATCGGAAAGTCTCCCCCTTCCGACAATGATGATGACGTTAGCGATTGTGGACCTTGCTTCTCCAGTAGACACGGTAAAGATGCCCATCGCATGAAGTTTCCTCCGCGCGTCTATGCAGGTTCATCGGTGAAGGACCTTGCCGGTTTTCCAAGGCTGGTGTTAGTGGATGAGCGTCGCCTTTTCCCAGATCGCATCAAGGACAGATACACTAGTCCAGTAGATCCCGGAGATTTTGCCGCAGGAGGGCCTGACCGACACTGTTCCTTCCAAGAATGGCTATACCCTATTGTCAACACCAAGGATCTTCCTCCTGGATACGTAAAGGTCAGAGAACACATCGAGTTGAGGAAAGACGACACGGGCGAAGGACTCGGTAGAGTAGTTGGAGACAGGAGAGGGGGTTGGCAAGACGAAAGAGACGCGGCAGCAGGCGAAGAAGCTCATCGCATCCTCGGCGGTAACATCAAGAGGTTGAGCAGTAACAGTACGAAGCGAAGGCCTTCGCGAGAGGTCATCCTCACCCCTGTTCCTGATTACGACCGTGACTCCACTGACGATGATGAAGATAAAGATGCTAAGGCAAAGGCTAGGCGTTCCCGTTCGGCTGGCAGTGCATGGAGAGACAGTGGCTTCAGGAGTCCTACTGTTGAGTTTCCCTATCCACCCAGAACTTCGTCAGCACCTCCAGGCTCTGTTCGTTTCCACGACACTCAACCCAAGGCCACCGATCACACCGGAAAACGCGATCGCTATGGGAGGTGGGATGGCGACCAAAACGCGGATCCCGAGAATGATCGACAAGAGGTAAGAAGAGATGGAGGTGAAATAAGACGACGAGAAGAGGGGAAAAGGCAAGAAGACGACAAAGCAAGAGATGGTGATGAAAGAAGGCGAAAAGACGACGAAAGAGCAAGAGAAAAAGAAGATGGAAGAAAAAGGGATGACGAAAGACCCAGGAGAAGAGTACCGAAAGACGACGATGATGACGTGGAAGAATTGCTAGGCAGGACGTACGTCTACAGCCCTACCCACAAAGCCTATCGTGATCGCGCTGGTCAGCCACGGCCACCTCCTCGCCGCCCCAGAGATGACCGCCGTGACTCCGGCCCTGATCGCCGTGTATGGCGAAGACGCAGAAGGTCCTCCTTGCCGGATTCTATGTACCTACCTCCTCGGGGCACGAGTTATGGACCGCCGCCGTACTATAGTAGGCAGCGTCCTGGACCCTACCCACCCGTCGGTCCGTGGTCTATGATTTTTATCAACCCCAAAAAGGAGAAATTGGTTATTCGTCCTCGCCGAGGCAGTTTTGGTCTGTGAAACGACGCAGTTTTTTTTGGTTTTGGAAGACTTGGTTTTGCGGCGTATCAGTTTCTTTGAAATGTAGAAGTTCAACGAGAAAAGTTAAAACTGTCCTACTCCTTCCCGTTAATTTCCAAATTATTTACGTCTCTCCTCTCCTGTTACTCTGGATGGCTGCATTTCATCGTTGTAAAAGAATCGTTGACTTTCCATTGGTGAATATCTTCAGGTGTGACTTAATTCATTTAAAGCATTTGCGTATGTTGGAATCTATGAATGTCCTGGTAAATGCGGATTTTCGATGAAGTAAATTAATTGTACTTTTTGTGTACTGCATGAGTTTCGTACATCCCTTATTATTTTCATAGTATGCTTGTGCTCTAGTTCTAGAGTATCGTGAGTTTTTAACGTAGTACAATGGCATAGTACCGGGATTTCTTTCATTGTAGTATGATGCACCGTGTTATATAAAAAGCAAGTAATTGTATGTCTGGTCTTGCTTTGGTTCTACGGGGTTGTAAGTGTCGAGCTGATTTAGAAAGAGTACAATATTTATATGAAATAATTACATTTAGTAATTTTGTCTGAACCGTTTCATTGCAATACATTATAAATGTCGTGGTAAAGAGCTGAAAAATTGTGGTTGATATCAAATTATTTCATTTACAATGGCAAATCATTTTGTTATTATAGTCTAAACATTACTACTTGCATTTTGTTGTATTGTTTCTCCCTCACTACAATTTTATGTGGTGGAATTGTATACCAGTTTATGTTTACTTTTTTTTTTTTACAGTTTCGTAGAGTTTGTAGTGTTTTTCAATATGTACACTCATTTCTAAATAAACAGTAGCAAAACTAGAAGACGCCGTTAATTTGTGTTTTATTTTTAACTTTTATCGGGCTATTTTTATGTATGTGTGATTCGAAATCTTTTATTTCCTCGTGATTGTTTTGTGCACGAGACTCTTTCTTTCTTTTTCTTTTTCTTCGGTTTAATTTTTTTGTTAGTCATTAATTCTGTTTTATTATAGCTTTCTATGTTCTGCCTTTGGACTAAATAAAACAGTATTTTTATTTGTCTTCTTCTCAACCAGCACCAAAGTCGTTAATATTGCCCGCACAAACTCCTAATTCGCTCCTAGGCCCAGTTTGATTAAAACTATCAATGTTAATGTGATAGAGACCCCTTGGGGTCATGAGCAATCTTGCCATTGTAGATTGTTCTAACCTATAAAGGGAACAGTGAAAGCCCCAGTTGAAAACCTGTCTTGCCTTTGTAGGCATGACAGATTCACTGCGGCAACAGTACCCCCGTTGGAGTGCAGGGGGTTTCAGTATAAATAGTATCCCACTTTCTGGAAATTTAGTGCTTTAAATTCCCACTGTTGCTATCTTCCTCATATACTCTTTCCCATTCCTGCTCTGTCCTATCACTCTGCTATACTATCTTCTTCTTCGCTAGATCAATGACCTACCTTTTTTCTTGAAAACTCTTCCTGGACAAGACTCCTTGTTTGTGTATGAGGTCTGTTGGATCAGTTTGGGAGTGTTGGACGCTTTCTGCTGGGTGGTCACTAGGGCTTCCTATGGTGTTAGTATTTAGCAATATAGGCATTTTATATGTATATGTTTCGTTGATGATTTGTAATGATGGTTGTATTCTATTTTGTTTTTGTAACCGGGGGTTCGCGTAGTTGAGGTAAACCCTCAGCCGTCCCCCGCGTGGGATGTCTTTATTGTAAAGTGACTGGCCGGTGGAGGGCGTTCAATTTTCCCACTAGGGTTGTTTCAGCAGATCTTTTATGCGGATCGGGGGTTGTCCGGTCCTGATTTGGCTCGGAGGAGTCCGCTGGACCTAAAGCAACAATAAATCAATCAATGTGATAGAGAATTGGCTAATTATAGACAGTATAAAGCGCGCGCGCACTCACACACACACCCACCCACGCGCACGCACACTCACACACAAACACACCACTTCGCACGAACCGCAAATCACACAATTTCATACACAATCCACACTCTCGCACACACACACACACACTTCACATAACCCGCACATCAAACGAATTCAAACACCCGCGCACACACACGCACACACAAACCCACACTCACGCACGCACGCTTCACAACCCGCACATCAAATTCATACAAACACATGCACACACACATACACACACACGCACACACAGTCATACGCATACACAGACAAGGGAAATGAAGGTTAAGGGTGAAGGCAGGGTCAAAGTAGGCCTGTAAAGAAAAGTAAAATCACGCTTGCTTTGATTTGAACACAGTTCTTGTTTTAAAGTCGGGGTAAACTGCTGAGAGATAGGACGTCTAGGTTTTCTTCTTCCTTGGTATCAAGAACCATTTACAATAAATATACATTTTTAGAGAATGAAAGCAGAAACACGTGGAATAGTGCGCACAACCTAGAGAAACATAGGATATAATATTTGAGATTCGATTATAGCCACTGAAAAGATAGGCCCTACTACCAACACGAAGGGCTGTTCATTCACCTAAATGATTTTGTTTGCGAGTGTGTGAGAATACACAAATTCTCTTCGCTCAGTGTAAGTTTAGAAATGGCTAAAACTTCTCTTCAAACGAAGCAGGTTACACTTTGAACACTTTCTGCGTTTTGTGCGCACAAAGCAAAACTAAAGAAGAGATTCAGCACAGCAAGACCTCTACTTGAACAATGGATGACGAAGACGATAACGACGACTACTCGTTGAAACTACGGAAGGGTGTTGCCCTGTTACACGAAGCAGCGAGCACGGGAGTCAAAAACGCTTCCCAAACACATCCAATATTCAAGGTAATATCGTTGGGTTGCTGTTCTTGTGGTAGTGGTGGTGATAGTGGTAGAAGCTTTGTTGTTGTTTTTGATTTGCGTGATTATTGTGTGACTAGTGGTTTTTGTACCCTGGCAAGCCAGGGTACACAGGTTGCTGTTTAAAATGTAGACAGAGAGACAACTGTTGTCTGCGAGTTTCATTTGGACGATGATACCTCCCCATATCCCCCTTGATACCTCACCATAACCCCCCCTTCCCTGATATCTCCCCGCCCGCCCCCCCCCCCCCCATGATGCCTCACCAAACCCCCTTGATACTTCCCCGTTTATAAATAATAATAATAATAATAATAATAATAATAATAATAATAATAATAATAATAATAATAATAATAATAATAAATAGGTTAAAAGTAAAAAGCCTAAATTAAAAAGAAAAATATCCATATTGTAGTGTAAAAAAAAAAAACATAAAAAAATATGGCCCGCGAGAGATTTGAACTTGGGTCGCCTGAACGGTAGGCGAATGTCTTAATACTACTACTACTACTACTACTACTACTACTACTACTACTACTACTACTACTACTACTACTACTACTACTACTAATAATAATAATAATAATAAAAATAATAATAATAATAATAATAATAAGAAGAAGAAGAAGAAGAAGAAGAAGAATATCGAATATAGAATAATACAAATAGAAATCATAAAAAACACACAGGTTTTTTAAATAAAATTCGATATAAGATATAATAATAATAATAATAATAATAATAATAATAATAATAATAATAATAATAATAATAATAATAATAATAATAATAATAATAATAATTATTATTATTATTATTATTTATTAGTTTATTAATAATAATAATAATAATAATAATAATAATAATAATAATAATAATAATAATAATAAATAAGTTAAAATTAAAAAGCCTAAATTAAAAAGCCTAAATTAAAAAGAAAAATATCCATATTGTAGTGTAAAAAAAAAATATTATATTATGGCCCGCGGGAGATTTGATCTTGTGCCCTCTGGCACGTTAGGCGAATTTCTTACTAACTCAGCTATCAAGGATTCGTATAAAAATCGTCAATTTTTTGGTCAATATGGAAAAACATGCTGAAACCTCGATTCGATTTTTAATTAATCAAATTTAATTAGTTAAACACAAAAATTTTGTAAGATTGGTGACCAGAGTGCAAAAGTGTTTTGAATGGAAATAAAACAAAATTAGCGTTATTACGAAACGGCACGTTCTAGACACGGGTTGAATGGAAACCGCGCGCGGAATGAGGCTATTGCAGTTTGTGGACATTTTGTTTATTTATTTATCTCAGAAACGGTTAAACATTCGGTAAGGAAATGTCGGCTATAACGATTTCGTGGGTTTTGAGCACACAACAGGCCGATCCACAGCACCCAGCACCTGCCCAGATCAGCGTCCATACCGGACAAACTTTATAGTAGAGGCGAAGAAGGACTTCCGGCTAAGCCATTTATATATATAGATGACTGACCATGTCTTTGTTAGCGTTGGGGATATTCAAAACAATGTCTTTCGTCGTCGTCCTCATCATAATCATCATCATCATTATCATCATCGACGTCGTCGTCATCAAGTATCATTATGAACAGCAACAAGGACGACGAAAAATTTTCGTCGTAATCACTGTCATTTTTGTCGTCGTCATCGTTGCCGTTGTCGTCGTCATCGTCGTCTTCCGTGTTTTTTTTTTCTCGTGTATTTATTCAACACCGCTACATTCACCAACACTAATATTAGCGTTGCGTCTTCAAATTAATACATTGTCACAATAACATTATCTTTTCTCTACCCCTTGGGGTCATGAGCAATCTTGCCACTGTAGATTGTTCTAACCTATAAAGGGAAAAGTGAAAGCCCCAGTTGAAAACCTGTCTTTCCTTTATAGGCATGACCGATTCACTGCGGCAACAGTACCCCCGTTGGAGTGCCGGGGGTTTCAGTATAAATAGTATCCCCACTTTCTGGAAATTTAGTGCTTTAAATTCCCACTGTCGCTGTCTTCCTCATTTGCTCTTTCCCATTCCTGCTCTGTCCTATCACTCTGCTATAATATCTTCTTCTTCGCTAGATCAATGACCTACCTTTTTTCTTGAAAACTCTTCCTGGACAAGACTCCTTGTTTGTGTATGGGATCTGTTGGATCAGCTTGGGAGTATTGGACGCTTTCTGCCGGGTGGTCACTAGGGCTTCCTATGATGTTATTATTTCGCAATATAGGCATTTTATATGTATGTGTTTTGTTGATAATTTATAATGATGTTTGTATTTTATTTTGTTTTTGTAACCGGGGGTTCGAGTAGTTGGGGTAAAGCCTCAGCCGTCCCCTGCGTGGGATGTCTTTATTGTACAGTGACTGGCCGGTGGAGGGCGTTCAGTTTTCCCACTAGGGTTGTTTCGGCAGATCTTTTATGCGGATTGGGGGTTGTCCGGTCCTGATTTGGCTCGGAGGAGTCCGCTGGACCTAAAGCAACAATCAATCAATCAATCAATCATTTTCTCTTTTGTTTTCAGATTGCCATTGTGTTGGTCTTTTCTTCACTAGCACTGTATATACTAGGTTTCTTCAGTCCGTACTGGGTGGTAGGGGCCAAGCATATCCACAAAGACGGGGACGACGAAGGTAAGTAAGCACTAGTTGGCAAAATAGAATTCATTACTGTATGGGTAGATGGTTTGATAAGGGAACGTAGAGTGCAATGGTTGTGATCTTGAACGCTTAACTTGCTTGAGTGTCGTTCTTTATCGCTGGGTAGAGAGGAATTTAAGAGAGGGACGAAGAAGTGTATTAAGGAGGAGCATGCTCATAAAAAAACACAGATAATGAAGGTAACTAAGAACGACTGGTTAACCGAATAGGATTGAATGAAGACAGCAAATGGCCACCTCGAGCGACTTGAGTTAGATCCTGTATCGGCCAGCACCTACAACAGCTCTTCAGCTTGGAAAAGCACTATTGAAGAACAAAAACAAATATAAACGAAACGAGTTTCCTGTCATTACTAATTAATTATTTTAAATAGATTATAATTGTATTAATAATGAATTAGTAATCGCTTGGGTTTGTTGAACGAGACTTCTTTTAAAATAAAGTGTACTATTGTATTGTACCCGAATGGATGACAGACAGACTGAAGGGTGGGAGAAGGAAGGTCGGGGAGGGGGAACTCTAGACAAAAGTATCCCTCACGTCTCCCCAAAGATCCGACAGACTGAGGGATTCGATAGCTAAACATACGCCAATGGCTTCTTACACAGTTGGCATCAACACGGACATCACATCCAAGGCCATTCCCCCAACACGGTGCACTTTAAATATTTAGGAGCCATTGCATCATCAGACAATGCGTCCCGACAGGAATTCCTCTCCAGGTTTGCACAAACAACTGCTGTCCTGACGAGGTTGAAGCCCATTTGGAAAGACAGGTCCATCAGTCTACACTACCCCTTGGGGTCATGAGCAATCTTGCCACTGTAGATTGTTCTAACCTATAAGGGGAAAAGTGAAAGCCCCAGTTGAAAACCTGTCTTGCCTTTGTAGGCATGATTGACTCACTGCGGCAACAGTTCCCCCCCCCTCCCCCCCTCTCCTCTCCTTCCCCCCCCCCCCCCCCCCCCCCCCCCCCCGTTGGAGTGCCGGGGGTTTCAGTATAAATAGTATCCACACTTTCTGGAAATTTAGTGCTTTAAATTCCCACTGTCGCTGTCTTCCTCATTTGCTCTTTCCCATTCCTGATCTGTCCTATCACTCTGCTATACTATCTTCTTCTTCGCTAGATCAATGACCTACCTTTTTTCTTGAAAACTCTTCCTGGACAAGACTCCTTGTTTGTGTATGAGGTCTGTTGGATCAGCTTGGGAGTGTTGGACGCTTTCTGCCGGGTGGTCACTAGGGCTTCCTATGATTGTATTATTTAGCACTATAGGCATTTTATATGTATGTGTTTTGTTGATGATTTATAATGATGTTTGTATTCTATTTTGTTTTTGTAACCGGGGGTTCGAGTAGTTGGGGTAAAGCCTCAGCCGTCCCCTGCGTGGGATGTCTTTATTGTAAAGTGACTGGCCGGTGGAGGGCATTCAATTTTCCCACTAGGGTTGTTTCGGCAGATCTTTTATGCGGATTGGGGGTTGTCCGGTCCTGATTTGGCTCGGAAGAGTCCGCTGGACCTAAAGCAACAATCAATCAATCAATCAATCAGTCTACACTCCAAGGTAAAGTTGCTGCGCTCCCTTGTCATCTCCATCTTCCTATGCGCTTGCGAAACATGGACCCTCTCAGCTGCAGACCTACAACGAAGAATACAAAACATGGAGATGAGGTGCCACAGAAGACTTCTGGACATTTCTTATACCCAGCACATCACAAATGACGAAGACCGACAGACCATCACACAAGCCATTGGATAGCACGATGACATGCTCACAGTGGTGAAGAAACTGAAACTCTGATGGTATGGCCACGTCACCACAGCCTTGCAAAGACCATCCTGCAAGGCACGGTGCAAGGATACATAAGAAGAGGGAGATAGTAAAAGAGGTGGGAAGACAACATTCGAGAATGGACTGGCTTGACAATGTGCGAAGCCATGAGGGTTGTTGAGGACAGAGAAAGATGGAGTACGCAGGTTAAATGATCATCTGTGGTGCCCCAACGACTTTCGAGTTACGGGATATGATAGGATAGGATAGGACACGGTTAAACTGCTGGCTGGAACAGTTATTTTACTCCTGATGGTTCGCGGATTACAAACAAATACAGTGAACATGTTGCTTGTTTACGCAGTCAGGTTGATGTTGCTGAAAACGTCTCATTGCTATACTGACTGGAAACAGGTTTGGTGGTTTGAGAACTTATTTCCTAACTTATCTGGTCAGTAGATTAAACGGATCGTTTGATTGACTTTACTGACAAACAGGCTGGTTGAACAAATAAATGTATTGACTGATAAACCTTCACTGATTTTGCTAAGATACTTATTTATTTTACAGATTAATATAAATAATTAATCATTTAATTTACTGATTAATGAAAATTATTTTTTTTAAATACATATTTTAATTAATTAACTTCTTATCTAAAAATGAGTGAATCCCGCTCCGGCCCTAATTCAAAATTGGGTTTGCTTGCAGGATATTCTTTGCTTTTGTCACAGGCAGACTGGCACGACAACAACCACACTGGTGAGAGCGTGAGCGATCCCTTGCACGACAACATCACACACTTTGGAGTCTGGATGGAGTGCATTGACCACGATGGTGATACAGCTTGTCACATCTTCACTCAAGAGATAGGTAAGTCCTAACATGAGGCAAAAGTTCTTACTAATAATACTCAACAGCATTTCAGCATGTTGATCACGACGAGGATGTTGACGATGATGATGATGATGATGGTGATGATGATGATGATGATGATGATGATGATGATGATGATGATGATGATGATGATGATGATGATGATGATGATGATGGTGATGGTGACGAGGATGATGATGATTGGGTGGATGAAATGGACGGATGGATGATGCTCTAACGACTGTGGGCAAATATTATGATCGGTTTGCGTTCATAATTTTTGGTTTAATTTTATTCACATTTCAGACAGTGTGATTCTGATGTTCGGCTGCGTCGGTCTGTGCATCCTTGCTTGTCTGAGCATGTGGTTGCTGATGTCGTGTGTTAGAAGGCCCAAAAAAGTCCGATACCTCGCCGCCGTCGTCGCTGCTATTGTCGGAGGTATGCCTACGTTCAACAGTGATGTTGTTAATGCCGGTAATGTTGACGATGAGGCGGTGGAGTCGGAGGAAGTGTACGGAGAAATTCTGTGTCGGTGTTATCAATTTTCTGCTATTGCTGTTCTGCATATGGATGTTGAACGAATTTTATCAGCAGAAGCAACAGCAATACCATCTTAATCATCATCCAGACCACTATGGATGGTGCGTGATTCGTGGTAATTGTGTAACATTTCGTTTATTTTTCTTTCAGTTTAAGTTATGTTTTTTTTAATCTCTTCTTTCTTTCCAGGCACGTTTGGGTTCACCAGTATTTTTATTTTCATTGCGGTTCAAGGGAGCAAACCCTACTCTTGGGCGTTCGGCTTATTTCTTCTGAGCTGCACGCTGGAGTTGTGTGTCGCTGCCGTCGTTATGTGGGGTATGTTGAAAGCGTCTGCTGCGGGGGACTTCGCTCATGACGATAAGGTAAGACAGACACTTTGTGAAAGAACTGTGAAAATGTAAAATAAATAAATAAATAAATAAATAACTGAAAAAAAAACTACTAATTGAAGATACGTATACTTAATATGAAACTTTTCTTGTCATTATCGACGTCGTCATCATCGTCATTGTCACCACCCTCATCACCACCTTCCATTGCTACAACTAGCACGACTCACGCCCCATCCTTAGTGTATTGGATGATGGTTAAGATGGCGTTGATGTTGTTTCTGCTGATAAAATTCGTTCAACCTGGCATTTTTTATTATAGGATGAAATGCCCACTACTATATCCGCCATAGTCGTTACTGGTGTTGCCACTCGGCCACGTAAAAAGAAACGGTAAGTTCACATTAATGAGCAGTTCCTCGCTTAACGCCAATAATCCCTACTCAATCTACGTTTTCCCCGACCAATTGGGTAATTTTGGGTTGTTCCCCCTCCCTCCCTCCTACCCAGTCTTTTAAGTTTTTAATCAGCGAATAATTCAAACTAAATAAATACATTTTAATTTTTTTAATAAAAACATAAAATTAAAAAAATAAATAAATTGCTTAAGGCACAAAGTGCTAAATAATTTTAAGCACAAAGTTGAGTTTGCTAACCTGTAAAATGATGCCTGGCATTGCTTACAGCAAACAGTAGGCCTACTAGCGGCGAGCTCGTGTCGTGGGGTGGACTCGTGGCGCAGTGGATAAGTCGCCGGTTTCCTATGCCAAAAGTCGCGGGTTCGATTCCCGCAAGGGGCGAACGTATGTGACTTAGGTACGAGACTATTGAGGTCACCGAGGGTTTTCTACGGGCACTCCGGTTTCCTCCCTCCCTTTAATAATGGTACAGGACGCAGTCAATATAAAAAAAATCAAAAATAAAACTTCTATTTTCTTTCCGTCTCCTAATAGCGATCTCCCTGCCACACCTGTTTGAGTGAGTGATGGATGTGTGTTTGGTGTGTGTGAGGGTGGATGAGACAAGTGAGCGTGTATGTTGGTATAGATCGCCGCGCTTTGAGCCTGAATGACTTGGGGAAAGGCGCGTATAGCAGCCTGTATTATTATTATTATTATTATTATTATTATTATTATTATTATTATTATTATTATTATTACAAAGATTGCGGGTTCGACTCCCGGTGTCCCGGACATAAACTTTGGCTGTAAGCATTGGCCATCTTACTATTGCTATTAGTCTGATGGTTGTTTCAATGTATAGTTTTCTATTCTCCCCCTTCCCCGGTCGCCTAGGATTGTGCTCAGTCGTCTGAGCGTCAGACTGTGCGCTCAAGGCAGCACGTGGGCTCTTCGGGCGGCTTGAGCTAGATCCTATATCGACCAGCGCCTTGAGCAGCCATTGAGCTGAAAAAGCGCTATATAAGAATGATAAATAATAATAATAATAATAATAATAATAATAATAATAATAATAATAATAATAATAATAATAATAATAGTAATAGTAATAATAATAATACATTACAGTCATGCAAAAAGTGTAACTTTGATTTGTAAGTCCTTAACTCTGGATTTCTCTATTTGTATTCTAGGCTTCCTCAGACCTCATCTCACCGCATTCGCCAAGGTCCAACGCCTTTATCTCAAGCTCAATTCTCGGGAACATTTCGAGTCTCTAAAGGGGAGGAGCGGGAAAAGCAAAACCACGAAGGCCTCGAAAATGAAGCAGAGGAGGAAGACGAACAGCGTGTAGATTTTATCACTTTCGGGGTGACAGCGGCGTACAAGAAACCCAAACATGTTCAGCAAAATGATACTAAAAGATTACGATGGACCCAAAAGAATGTGAAAAAAAGAAAACAACAGCGAGGAGACATAACCTCCAACAACCGCTGCGGGGAGGATGGAAGAACAGCCAGAACCTACAGAAAGAGGAAGTCCCAGAACTACGGAGTGCAGTGTCTTGCCAGGAGCCTAGCTGACAACCAGCAGTTGCCCTCAGCTATTTTATCGTTAGACTCTTCCGTCCTTCCTCCGGATAGACCACAAAATTCAACAGATAATGTGAGACCAGCCACGGAAAATAAAACTCAGAATCGCAATGGTTCGACGACTTCTAGTAGCCAAACGCCGCCTTATGCGTCCCGTTCTCCTGTTTTACTACCCTCTACCTGTACCCCTCTACCTCCGAAAGGCACAAAGCCATCAGTGTTGCCGCCAACAGTGTACCCTTCCCAAGACTGTACTCAGCTATTCATGCTCACCGAGTCTTCCAGATCTCGCGGAGCATCTGCCGCGGCGCTGTCTTTGTCGAAGGAGTTGGAACACTGGTCTCCTGTGTCAGTGAACAACTCCTCCAGAGAAGACGTTGATTTGGAGTTCAACGAGAGCGCCTTGCCGCTAATTCACACGGAAAACTTGATTAGGCATGACATTGGCAGTGGCTGCTCATCTGGTGGGAGCTTGTATGAATGTACCGATCCTGCAAGATACGATACAGATTCCGGATACGCCATCACCACAGTAGCTGAAGTGCATGCACAGTATACAAGACTTCGGTCACCTCCAGACAGATCTTCCAAACCTGATGCGACTCTGTACATCGCAGACGGCGGTGGAGCACGGTCACACACATTGTCTGTACAGGTTGAATCCGATCACCGAAACCTTCTTCCGCCGATTCCAAACCGATACTTAAAATCTAAGCATGCATCAAAGTCTGCGCTTGGACCACCCACCCGATATGAAACAAGTATGGAGAAAGTAAATAATGGTAGAGTTTCACCTCCTCCGCCCCTTCCTGCTAAATCTTCCAGGCCGAGATCGGCGACAAATTTTGTGGACGATGGACGTACAATCAACTTTTCTGATGTATTTGAGAAAGCGGTGGAAACCAGTCACTTATCAACTCCTAATATTCTGTCGAAACGAGGAACTGTAAAGAAGCACAACGCTGATATTGCCAGCCAATATGAGCTCGGAGACATGGACAAGGCTGAACACAGCAGATGGAGGCCAAGGGCTGCTGCAGTTGGTCATTTCAGTGCAATACCAGTTTGTTGTCAGCCTAAAGACCCTTTGAACCTAGCAGTAGCACCAGCCGTGCACCAATCTAAGGAGCGGTCTGCACAAACAGAATTTGCACTTCCACAGTTCAACGCAAGGGCGCATGAAAGTACACCTTGTCACAATGAGTATAGCGCTGTTCACGGTGCACCCGAGTTTTCACATCAAAGTTTCTCTATGGTATCACCTAAACAATCCGACAACTTCAACCGACAACAGCAGCAGAGGCCGGAATCATTCATCCAGTATAAGGTAAATGTCCATTCGGTGCCGACTTTCGCTCTCACGGAAGAGCTTGAGAATACTGAACATGACGCAGACGCTGAAGATGAAGGAGAAAACAAAACGCCCTTTTTCAGATTCCGAAAGAAGATCTTGAGACGAAGAGACAGATTTTACAGTTTGAAAAGGAAGACGGGATTTTCCAACAAATCAGATGTGCAGGGATTCGACAAAGAATCGGCAGTGCAACTTGCAGAAAGTGGGCTGTTTACCTCAAACACACTTCTTTCTACATCTTCACAGTTTGAAGTTCTTGACGTGAAGGAAAAAGGCCGTGGAGGATTACGCTTCTCAAGGACACCGAACAAAGACGATCAACCAGAAGAAGACGATACGCCTGATCAACCTACAGTCGAGTATGAAACTCTGACCAGCCCTCCGCAACTTGAGCCACTAGGCCATGAAGATTATTATGTTAAGCTCCTTAGCCATGCTCGACCTTTCAGCTGGATGGCGAGGCAGGAAACACCCAAGAGTTTTCAAAGATCAACCCGTCCTTGGAGCTGGGGAGCAGCTGAGACCCGCAGTAGCCCTAGACTTTCGTCACAAGTTCAGATTAGAACTGACGAGTCTGGTTACGCCATCATGAGTGCAAGTCAAGGGAAGATCACCCTGGCCAAAGAACGCTGGCCTCCTCTCAGTTCTTACCCAGCAACTAAGCTGGACGGGTCCACTGGTCGCTTTGAGACTGAGAACCCCGTTGAGTCAGATTACACTGTTATGAGGGCACCAGCTGTAAAATCCAGAACCACTGATCAACGCAATTCCTCTGCAACCTTTATAAACCGTCCTTCCAGCAAAATCCTCACAGGAAAAAAGTGTGAATATTTGGCAGATGGTACTGACCGCTCCGACAACCCTAGTGCAAACATGTATGCCCGGAATGAGGTAATGGATGCTTTTATTCAAAATAACAGGTCAATCTCTTCTTCCAACCAGCACACCAACAGTGCTGTCAAGCCGTGTGAACCGGTCCTGGTGAAGTCAGACAGTAAAGACTACCCTAGCTACTTGATGAGTACAGTTTATCAAGAGGGTATAACGAACACAGCAGGTACTTCCAAAGCTCTACTAAAAAGGGACGTTGGAAAAGCTGCCCAGTGCGAGGACTTGCGAGGAACAGTTCATAAAAGCTCCATTCATGAAGGGCTTGCTAAAGAGTCTGTGCCATATTTTCCGCACAGACGCGGAAGCGCATTACAAGAAGAAAGAAGAGGAACGCCCATGCGCAGTTCTACTTTCCGAGTACCCTTCCGCTCAAAAAGCAAAGTAGAGAAAAGATACGAAGGACATCGACAGAGACATAATAGCGTAGACTCGTACAGCAAAACTGAGGTTCGTCCTAGAGATGCTGGGAAGAGATCGGCTTATTCCTTTGATAATATGGAGCCAGAAGAGGAAGTTGAGAACTGTCGAAGTTTGAGGTTATCTAACACGAAGGAATGATCGCTTGAAACCGAAGGAAAGAACGAAAGTCAAACCAGCGGATTTAAGAACCGATTTTAAAGAAACGCCTGAACGGACGAGCCAACGTCGCAGCAGCTTTATCGAAAAACACAATTGCAAACAAGGAAATTGCAAATACTTTAGAAGGCCTTTACGTTTTCTTCGGAAATAGGAATGAACATTACACTGGAGGAATGAACATTACACTGGAGGAATGAACATTACACTGGGTCTGACAGCCTTCTTGGCGGAAGGAGAACTTGGTACACTGGACGAAGGAGCACATATTGTTCAAAGAGGAAGAATGAGAGGAACAACTTTGGCGATCTCAAGAACGACGAACAGAGCCACAAACTCCAGATACAAGATGAAGGCAGATGTAAGGAGGGTACCGGATATCGCAAAAACGAACACGAGAAACAGGACGAAGACGAAGATAATATTGACGTCAGGTTCTCTCCTGTTACTTTCAACCACGCAGTAGTTTTCACATTTTCAGACCTCCCTCCTCTGCATTTCCATCGAGGTTTTCAGTGCTGACCGAAAAATATGAAACCGCCAAACAGGCATAGGACTTGGCTATCACATGCTAAGGAATGTTGGAAGATTGAAACTGTCATTCTGGACATTTGTGAGCACCATTAAAAAAAGACAAACCAGAAGAACTCCGATGGAAACTATATAGAAGTCCTGCAGCTGTTGATGTAGAAGAAGAAGAAGAAGAAGAAGAAGAAGAAGAAGAAGAAGAAGAAGAAGAAGAAGAAGATGATGATGATGATGATGATGATGATGATGATGATGATGATGATGATGATGATGATGATGATGATGAATTTATGATTGATGATTGATGATGATGATGATGATGATGATGA
Source organism: Oncomelania hupensis (assembly GCA_036898135.1). NCBI lineage: Eukaryota > Metazoa > Mollusca > Gastropoda > Littorinimorpha > Pomatiopsidae > Oncomelania > Oncomelania hupensis. The sequence continues at coordinate 18,271,674 of CM072512.1, read as the reverse complement.
TGATGATGATGATGATGATGATGATGATGATGATGATGATGATGAACTCCATTCAGTATCATTAGTGTTAAAACAACCACAGCAACAACAAAATAAACAAACTCGGGTGCGAAGCCATCGTTGGAATGCAGTTTCAAATTGATTTATTATTTAATAATAATAGTTAGCCAGTGGTGAATCAGTGACATACATGTATGACCATAACCAAATTTCAATGAGGTGATAGGTGATATTCATGGATCATTTGAATGGAACGATAAAAACAGATTGTAATTTACATGATAATATTGTAGATACGCTTACGGCACACGATTCAGTATCGCCTGTCAATGTTTGCTTGTAGCTTTCAAGTTTCGTGAAATAAAGCTTGATTATTTGTATAATTCTCAATACTACTACTATGTACTACTACTACTATTACTACTACTACTACTAGTACTACTAGTACTACTACTACTACTACTACTACTACTACTACTACTACTACTACTATTACTATTACTACAACTACTACTAATACATGTACATATTGCAATATTTTGTGTTTGTATGTGTTTGAGATATATTTATGGGTGCTTTGTATGTTTTATAAATTGTATAACTACCTTATACTACTTAATCGTTTTCATATATTTTATATTGGAGTATATTGTGGATCGTTTTCTCAGCGAAGGTGCACAATGAGCTGCAGAGTGCAGCGCTACCGAATGTTCATGACTGTACACAACAGTTGAAGTTAGAACCTACACCTCTTCTTAATTTATTTACATCTCCCAATCCATTATCTCAAAGAAGCGTGATTTGCATTTCAATGTCTTACCACATTAGTTGATATATAATCTCTATGTGCATATATAATGCAAATCGTGTGAAATGCGTTTGGAAATCTATGTAAATTTCAACGTAGGCCTACAACGTGCAAAATAAAATTATACTGAACAGTTCTTATTGCGTCGCTTTTTGTGGAAACTTGAAAGGAGGGTATTTTAAATGGGTTTATAAAGTACAGACACACTATATGTAATAATAATGACGATGGTGATAATAACAATTACAACAACAACAACAACCAACAACAACAGTGATAATAATAATAAACCAATCAGTCTTTTCTCGACTCGTAAGCACTAGGCACGAACTTTAAATTGGTATCATAAAAGACACAAACACACAAACATACACACACACACACACACACTCGCCCAACCGTGTAGAAACGCCGTTGTGATGACTTTCATGAAACTCTACATGCGTTACTTTGACATTTTTTTTTTAACAAATTTGTCCATTTTTTGAAGCTATCCCTAACTCTAACCCAAACCCTAACCCAACGCTAAGCCTAACACAGCCCTAACCCTAACGGAACACTCTTTTGACGTCAAAATAGCGGGGTCCTTCAAAAAAAAGTACGTAGAGGTTCAAGTGTATGTCAGAATAAAGGCGTTTCTACCTAGCCACACAAACACATGCACGCACGCCTGCAACCCCCACCCCCACACTCTGCTTTAGAGACTGACGTACATATCTGGAAGGAAACAAACCATACGTACATTGTGCTTCAAAGAATTAAATCCGTATGTACATGTACAACAGCTAAAAGAAGAAAAATACAAACTACCATCACCACCACCAGATGTGTCAGATATCGTTTAAATATAAAATGAAAACCTCAATCTTTATTATCGATCAATCCATTAATATATCAAACAATAATTCACACAGTCAGGTGATATAAGAAGTACAGATAAGTATTACAAGATGAGGACGGTAAATGTAATAACAAGATGCTACTAATAATATAACAATAAATAAATCATAACATAATAATAATAATAATAATAATAATAATAATAATAATAATAATAATAATAATAATAATAATAATAATAAGATGTAGTTATAACGAAGGGCTAATAATGAATTAATAATAGTAAATAATACCCATACAACACAACAAAGGATCATAATACATGTTACAGAGAGTAGTCCTTGAGGACGTTAGCTGACCATGTCTTCAGAGTAGGCCTACAGTTCTTATTTGTACCTACTGAGATATCTCAACAAATATAGTCGGACTATATAAACACATCAATAAACGCATGAATACCGTCCTTTACATACACCAGTCTGAGGACTTTGAGTTAACTGCAGAAGCACAACACAACTACTTACATTGCTTCTTAAAGGTTACCCCTTGGGGTCATGAGCAATCTTGCCACTGTAGATTGTTCAAACCTATAAAGGGAACAGTGAAAGCCACAGTTGAAAACCTGTCTTTCCTTTATAGGCAAGACAGATTCACTGCGGCAACAGTACCCCCGTTGGAGTGCCGGGGGTTTTCAGTATAAATAGTATCCCCACTTTATGGAAATTTAGTGCTTTAAATTCCCACTGTCGCTGTCTTCCTCATTTACTCTTTCCTATTCCTGCTCTGTCCTTCACTCTGCTATACTATCTTCTTCTTCGCTAGATCAATGACCTACCTTTTTTCTTGAAAACTCTTCCTGGACAAGACTCCTTGTTTGTGTATGAGGTCTGTTGGATCAGCTTGGGAGTGTTGGACGCTTTCTGCCGGGTGGTCACTAGGGCTTCCTATGATTGTACTATTTAGCACTATAGGCATTTTATATGTATGTGTTTTGTTGATGATTTATAATGATGTTTGTATTCTATTTTGTTTTTGTAACCGGGGTGTTCGCGTAGTTGAGGTCAACCCTCAGCCGTCCCCCGCGTGGGATGTCTTTATTGTAAAGTGACTGGCCGGTGAAGGGCATTCAATTTTCCCACTGGGGTTGTTTCAGCAGATCTTTTATGCGGATCGGGGGTTGTCCGGTCCTGATTTGGCTCGGAAGAGTCCGCTGGACCTAAAGCAACAATAAATCAATCAATCAATCTTAAAGGTTTCAATGAACATATTCTGGTTATAGGAATGTACTCGCAGGCCTATATTATCATCCACATGTCTACATCTGCTTATTCTCCGAGTATTCGTTTTACAAGGGAACTTCTACACCCTTCACATCATTATGTATTCAGGGTAGCCATAACCTGGCTCGTAGTAACCTCGCACCACAACTCTGGGAAGGGCAAACGCCCCGGTATGGTCTGCCCCGGGGTACACTCTAGGGGATTGGTGTATTGGTCCGGCTGGATCGCCGGTATTCAAACCATCTTGCCAGCTGCGACTATATGGGGAAAAGGGAAACAGATATAAGTCAGTCACTCAGCCAGCAAACCATAGAATGAACCATACAGTAAAATAAACAAAATAGACATATTAGACAGCAGATAGACAATCTATAAAGTTTGTCGACGATCAATCAGTTTTTAAAAATAAATACACCGGTTCATGTTATTTGTCATCTTCTATAATAATAATAAGCAGGTTGTATAGCGCGGTACCCCCGCTCAGAGCTGGGCTCACCGCTCTTAACATAGGATATATATATTAGATAAGATAGTACACCGATAAGAACAGACATATGAACAATAAAAACAAAGTATGCAAGCATTCACACCAACCGTACTCACAAAAACATACAAGGGAACAACATCATATACAATACACTTCACATGCATGATAAAAATATTAATTTTAAAATACTAATGGCATATTAGATAATAATAAGATAATAGAATCTGAGAATTCACCATACAAATTTAATAATGTAACAAAAAATTTGTTTCATCTAACAATAATTAATTAATATGATGATTAGATAACACAAAAAAGACAAGACCCGCCTCATCCCTGTTGCAGAAATAAAATATTATCAGTAAAATAATGTATAAACTAATGCAAAATAATTATGTAAAAATAATTAGATACCATCTAGCTGTAGTCATGTTCCTATCCTATCCTATCCCGTAACTCGAAAGTCGTTGGGGCACCACATATTATCGTTTAACCAGCGTACTCCATCTTTCTCTGTCCTCAGCACTCCTCATGGCCTCACTCAGTGTCAACCAAGTCCATTCTCGAATGTTGTCCTCCCATCTCTTTTTCTGTCTCCTTGCACCGTGCCTTGCAGAATAGTCTTTGCAAGAACTAATGCTCTGGTGACGTGGCCAAGCCATCAGAGTGTCCTTTTCTTCCCCACTGTGAGCAAGACATCGTGTTGTCCAATAGCTTGCGTGATTCGTCATTGGTAATGCGCTGGGTATAGGAAATGCCCAGAAGTCTTCCTCTCCATGCTTTGTATTCGTTGTTGTAAGTCGACTGTGAGGATCCATGTTTCTAGCTATAGTAACCTCCATCATTGAAAATGTCACGACAAGAACAACAATCAATCAGCGTTTAAAACCAAATAATAAAAATGAGTAATATTACACCGCAGATCATATTTATACTCTCCTTGCCTACAAAACGAGGTAAACACTGTCAGGTCTAAATTCATCATTCACGGTATTATAAACTGACCACCGTGTTATCGTCTGAAACTGACCGCAGTGTGATATCGCCTGAGACTTAGCGAGCGTGTCATCATCTGACCGCAGTATGTGCTCACCTGATATGTCCAAGCTCGCGCTCATGGGTCCCTTCTGGGCCTTCAGTTGTCTTGATGACTATGTTGCGGCGATGTGATGGCGATGGCGGCAGTTGCGGGTAGCGGTACGGTTCATCGTCCCTGCATGGTAGGTGCGAAATAGGATTCAGTTCAGTTCAAATATTTCATTTAACGTCTATTCACTTATAAAAATGAATTTAGACATTCGGTCATACCAACACAAACACACACACACAACATTTTTGTAGAAACGACATTGTGATGACTGTCGTGAAACCCTACATACATTATTTTGACACACTTACCATCATTTTGACATTATTTTGACATTTTGTCATTTTTTTGATGCTATCCCTAACCCTTAACCCTAACTCTAACCCTAACCCAAGCCCTAATCCTAACCCTTAACCTAACCCTAAGCCTTACACAGCCCTAACCCTAACGGAACACTGTTTTGACGTCAAAATAACGGGGTCCGTCAAAAGAAAGTACGTAGAGGTTCAAGTTTATGTCAGAATAAAGGCGTTTCTACCTAGCCACACACACACCCACACACACACACACACACACACACACACACACACACACACACACACACACACACACACACACACACACACACTTTATGTAGGTAATTTGTTTGTAAAAAAAATGTTACTTAAGTCATTCATGTTCGCTATTGTTTCCATTTGTACCTTATTGTTTATTATATTATTAATATAATCAGTGTTACTTAATAAATGAAATTTAATAATACAAAATAAAATTTATAAATAACATAAATAAAATATATCGCTACCAACTCCACAAAATTAATTACCGGGTAGATATGAGGAGGACTGACTTACGTCACAATCACCACCACCTCTGCCACCACCACCACCACCAGCAACAAACAAACAAACAAAACCAGCAACTTCTGCATCCACGAAAGTTGTTGACGTGAACGTGATGGTTATAAAGCACACCATTAACAACAGCACCAACAAAACTTTCACAAACACCACACACACAATTACCACCACCAGAAACGACAACAAAACAACACAAAAAAACAAATCAACAACAACAACACACACAACAACAGCCACCGCTGCCGCTCGCCACCACCCTCACCATTATACCACCACATCGCGATCACCTCCAAACCAGAATAACAACAGCACTGCCACCACCACCAACAACAAGAACAACAGCGCCACCACCAACTACGGCTGACCTAGAAGACATTGGATGGGGTTGTCCAAAGTAGCCGTTGATGTTGAAATGGTGTTGATGAGGCAGAGGGCCGGTGGAACCGCGGATTGGAACAGTGTAAGGCACTGTAGGAGGGGAGGGGAGAGGTGGATGACCGTAGTGAGGACCTCCGTCTTTGTAGAACACTGATAAGATAATAAGAAGTGAATGAGGTCAGAATTAAATTAAAAATGAAAATGGTTTATTTCTGCTGCTGCTGCTGCTATTCCTCTTCTTCCTCCCCCTCCTTATCATCATCATCATCATCATCATCATTACCGCCGTCGTCGTAGTTACCCTTCTCTTCCTACTTCTCATCCTCTTCTTCCTCCTCCTCCTCTTCCTAATCATCATCACCGTCGTCGTTATCCTTCTCTTCCTCCCTCTTATCATCATCATCATCATCATCATCATCATCATCATCATCGTCATCGTCATCGTCATCGTCGTCGTCGTCATCATCATCGTCATCGTCATCATCATCATCATCATCATCATCATCATCATCATCGTAACAAGCAACCCCTTGGGGTCATGAGCAATCTTGCCACTGTAGATTGTTCTAACCTATAAAGGGAAAAGTGAAAGCCCCAGTTGAAAACCTGTCTTTCCTTTATAGGCATGACAGATTCACTGCGGCAACAGTACCCCCGTTGGAGTGCCGGGGGTTTCAGTATAAATAGTATCCCCACTTTCTGGAAATTTAGTGCTTTAAATTCCCACTGTCGCTGTCTTCCTCATTTGCTCTTTACCATTCCTGCTCTGCCCTATCACTCTGCTATACTATCTTCTTCTTCGCTAGGTCAATGACCTACATTTTTTTATTGAAAACTCTTCCTGGACAAGACTCCTTGTTTGTGTATGAGGTCTGTTGGATCAGCTTGGGAGTGTTGGACGCTTTCTGCCGGGTGGTCACTAGGGCTTCCTATGATGTTATTATTTAGCGATATAGGCATTTTATATGTATGTGTTTTGTTGATAATTTATAATGATGTTTGTATTCTATTTTGTTTTTGTAACCGGGGGTTCGATTAGTTGGGGTGAAGCCTCAGCCGTCCCCTGCGTGGGATGTCTTTATTGTAAAGTGACTGGCCGGTGGAGGGCATCCAATTTTCCCACTAGGGTTGTTTCAGCAGATCTTTTATGCGGATCGGGGGTTGTCCGGTCCTGATTTGGCTCGGAAGAGTCCGCTGGACCTAAAGCAGCAATCAATCAATCAATCAATCGTAACCAGCACGTACTTTCATAGTCTTCTTCCCTGTATTCCGGATTGTAGTCATAAGGACTATTCATGAAGTCCGTTTGCCTCGAAGATTTATCACTGCCATTGCAGCACCTGTAACAATTTAAACTGTTTAATAATTGTCACAGAAAACAACAGTACAGAAGAACCAACACAATCATCAACGTCATCGCCATTATCATGGTCGTCGTCATCATCATCATGGTTGTTATTATCATCAAGGTCATCATCGTCATCATCATCATCGTCATCATCATCATTCCTTTACCTGGTGGCTAATAGAATCATGAGATTAGCGAGAAGCCCCAGCATGCCTCCGACCATCGTCGTCATCACGCAGCCGTCGTCGTCATTATCATCAACATTATCGCCAGGATCATCGCTTAAACTACCACAACCATCATCATCACAACCCTCCTCATCATCGCCGAGGTAATGCACATGGCTACCAGCGCTTTCAAGATACAGTTGAAAGTACCGCTGAGTAGCGTGAACAGGATATATCGTAATATCGCCACGATAATAACTTGAGTCCGCTATGAGCGGACGAGTCTACTTGCGAAATCACGGGAAAAGCGAAATTTGACTGCAGTGAACTCATGAAAATAGAAAAATGTAAGTTTCGTCTCCTCTAGGGGACGAATTAGGTCAAACTGTATTAGTTTCTAGGTCAACTGTCTTTTACGAACCGTTTGAGAATGTTTTTGAACCGTTTGTTGACGCCGGATAGTGTCCTCACTTGGTTTCATGCAATTTAAGAATCCAACAAGGAAATTGGGTTTTTGAGACGGAAAGAGCGGAATGTTGTAGAGCAACATTCTGTATATATTTACAGTGAAATTGCGCTTTTTCCGTGATTTCGCAGGTAGCCTCGTCCGCTCATAGCGGATTCAAGTTATTATCTTGGCGATATTACAATATATCCTGTTCACGCTACGCATTAGAGGTGTATCTTGAGTGCGCTGGTACCTTGGTGCAATGGGTGTCATCGCCAAATCCATCATCATCATATCATCATCATAATCATCATCATCATCATCATTATCATCACCTCTTTACCTCGTAGCCAAAAAAATAACAACACCAGCGATGAACGCCAGGCCGCCGCCAGCAACGTTAACGGCAAAAGCCCAGTCGTAGTGGACGTTGGTCAAGGCGGCAACAGTACTCCGAGTGTAACCAAGGTAAACCATGGACCCGCTGAAGCCTATCAGCGCTGGAAATGACCAATAGAAAAAACGTACAAATGAATAAATAACACCTATAGTTTCCCTAGTGATGCAATTCAGATGTCAGACTTTACAATACCGGATTCAGCCACTGAAAGGTGAAGCTACACAGTCCTAATGAAATAAATCGTACATTGGGACACATAACACCATTATATGCCCTACTTTATAAGTTATCTGGTAGGTAATTTTAATTGTCTGTACACGATATGAATGGTTCTGTCGGCCATATAAATTTGTTATGCGGGCGTAGGTGGGTTCGGGCACTGAATAGAATAGAACCAACGTTTCCCGGCGTGTCGTACGAGGCGACTAACAGGGGTGATGTTAGCACGGCATCACTGGGCAAAAGTCTTCTTCACAGAAGTCACCAGCCAGGGCGGAGGAACCTCACGTTACTACAGGTTCAACGATCACGTGCTCGGGGCCAAGGCGAGTCACACTCTATTCGTGGAATTCAGCTGTGGCCAACACCCTGGAGAGGATTGGGCCCGGCCAGGTCTATCTTGACCAAAACACGCCTGAAGATGAAAATAACCACTCATTCCATACCGGATCGGTCGTCGCCCGGGTCACCAATGACCGCGCTTTCCGTTGGCCATCAGGACGGAGTTGATAGGTGTGCTACTGATGGACAACTTAGCAAGATCCGCACGAGAGACAACATCGTCATAGGAACTCGGAATGTCAGGACCCTAACTGCGGAGGGAAAATTAGAAGACCTGACCCACGAGCTGGACCACTACCGATGGAACATTTTAGGCATCAGCGAACTGCGCTGGAAAGGCCTAGGTGAAACAACGACAGACAAAGGTCACAAGCTTCATTTCAGCGAAGAGAAGACCGGCACGAACACGGCGTTGGATTCTTGGTCCACAGAGATATTCTAATCTTGTCATGGGTTGCCGCCCAGTATCCAGTAGACTCATTACCATCCGTTTGAGAGCAGCCCCTTTCAACATCAATATCATCCAGGCCTATGCCCCAACATCATACTATGACGACAGCGAAGTGGTTGATTTCTATGAGCATCTACAGGCTGTTCTTGACCAAGTGCCGAAGAAGGACATCGCCATAATGCAAGGCGACTGGAATGCCTAGATTGGCCAAGATGCCCACCACAACATGTGAGACACGTGTGGACCCCACTTTCAACAACGAGACAAATGACAGAGGTCTGAGACTCTTAGAGTTTGCCAGATACAACAATATGATACGGGAAAACACGCTTGGTCTCCACAAAAAATCCAGACGATGAGCTGGCACAGTCCCGGCGGGGAGCATCATAACCAGATCGACTACATCATGGTAAAGACACACTTCAGATCGAGCATCAACATTGGCAGCACACGCACTTTTCCAGGAGCAGACATCGGAAGTGACCACATCTCGTGATGATGTCCTTTCGTCCTGGACAAATTGCAAGACGCGGCCATGGCAGAAATATTTCAAGCCACATTTGGAGGGAAATTTGCACCACTGCTCATTTTGGGAGCTGATGAAGTAGATGTCAACACCATGACCACCACTTTCAACTCAGCTGTGACAGACGCCGCCACTGAGATCCTTGGCAAGCACCGCCCAAAAAGAAACCATGGATCGCACCTGAACTTTTGGATCTGTGTGTTAAGAGAAGAGCGATGAAAAAGAAAAAGAACTCCTCACAGGGAGCTGATGACTACCGAAAAATCAACAGTGACATCCGAAAAGGCATGCGCACAGCAAAGGAGAACTGGATAGGTGATCAATGACAGGAAATAGAGAAGTTTGAACAAGAACAACAGCAAGAAGGCCTACCAGACTGTGAAGCGGCTAACAAGTTTTAAACAGCCCAAGGTCTCCATGATCGGAAGCAAGTCTGGTATATACCTTACAGAAGAGCAAGAAGTCTGGAATAGATGGACAGAGTACTGCTCTGACCTTTACAATAACACACCAAAGGGAGACCCATCAGTTCTAGCATTTCCCCAGAACAGAGAAGCAGAAGAAATCCTCCCAATTCTCCGAGAAGAAGTTGATGCAGCAGTGCAATCGCTGAAGAAAGGGATATCTGCGGGAGTGGACAACATACCCGCGAAATATCTTCAAGCAGTAGGGAAAGCGATGATTGACGCCCTCACCATTATTTGTAACAAGATCTGGCAGAGTGGGGAGTGGCCTACACCATGGACCCAGCCGCTTGTCATCACTCTTCCCAAAAAAGGTAACCTTCAGGTGTGTAAAAATTACCGCACCATAAGCCTCATCAGCCATCCCAGCAAGGTCCTCCTGAAAATAATACTCAACAGGTTGAAACCAAACGTCATTGAAACATAACCCGAGATTAGTTGCACCATTAATCTACGAAGAAGAAGAAGAAGAAGAAGAAGAAGAAGAAGAAGAAGAAGAAGAAGAAGAAGAAGAAGAAGAAGAAGAAGAAGAAGAAGAAGAAGAAGAAGAAGAAGAAGAACAAGAACAAGAACAAGAACAAGAACAAGAAGAACAAGAAGAACAAGAACAAGAACAAGAACAAGAAGAACAAGAAGACTTTATTTTGTAAAGCGCGATTCCAAATTAAACAGTCTTCTTAAAGAGCTCACAAACAAAACTATCACCAATAATACATTCAATGACTTTGCCTCTGAAAACGTTTTTAACAATGTCAATATTTGCAGGGATCACAAAGTAATCTTTCTTCGGGACTGGTTGCAGAATGATATTGTTAAAATTGGGGATATCCTTGGACTGAATGGCTATTTATCTTTTAATGAATTTAAGCATAAATATCCGAATGTTACAACCAAATTTTTTATATATGAAGGTGTAACGCGTGCTGTCAAACGCTACCAAAGCGCACTGCACATTGAAACTGAAAGCGAATTTGTAATCGAAGATGCCTTAGTTTGGCGGTATTTATCGAAAGGAGATGTGAAGCAAATATATTCAGCTTTAATCTATTGTCCGGATATCCCCAAAGCTATTAAAAAGTGGAATGAAGAATTCAACACCCAATTAGACTACCAAAAGTTGTTTAAGCAAATCATATTTACAACACATGATTCTAAACTAAGATGGTTTCAATATAAAGTTCTATACAGGATTCTTCCTACAGGCCGCTTTCTATACCAAAGACGTGTCATTCCCTCGGCCTCATGTACATTCTGTCAACAAGATGAAGAAACCTTACAGCATCTTTTGTGGGATTGCCCTAAATGCCAAAATTATTGGATTGAAATTCAAAACTGGATCACCGATACTTGCCCGCATTGCTCAGGTTTTATACTTTCACGGGAACTAACTGTGTTCGGAGTTAATAATGATACAAAGACTGACAGAGTTATTGCTCTCTTCTTGTTGAGAGCCAAATACAATATCTTTTGCTCCAAACAGAAGGCAGTGCCACCGTCGCTAACCTCTTTTCTAATAAGACTCAAACAATATTTTGAGGCTGAAAGAGCAAAAGCCTTTATTAACCCCGGCTCCCGTTTTTCTTCCGACTGGATGTTGTACAGAAAAAACCTTTGAATAGTTTTAAAAAAATGTACAGTGATTTTTTGTGTGCCGTATACTTTAAAAAAAATTATTTCTTCTTCTTCTACCCATGAAATGTTAAATATATATTCCAAATACTTAAGACTCGATATATTCTACTAGGCTGCTCTTGCAACTGCGAAAAGGCATTTACATGCTTCTAGTGTTCGTTTCCTAACACAAAATCCTTGCTTGGATGTATGCTTGTCTCTGTTTGTGTGACTATTTGTTTACTATAAACTAGAAAATGTATGTATTTGATGTTTTGATGTTGTATATGTACGTATTGTGATTTATTAAATAAACTAAAAAATATATCACCACAGTCGCACGCAAAATTAAGACTGCACAATATAATAAAACATTGAAAACAGTGGAAGAAGTGCACCATCTATTTACGGATCTTATGTTATTTTCTCGTTCTAAGTATGACAGGGAATAAACTGGATTACTTTGTCCCCGGCCCCATACTCACATCAACGATTCCTAATTTTAAAAAAAGATGGCAAGCCATTACAACGTGTTTTCACATTCTCACACAGTTATCCGTGGAAACAGAAATCAAAAGTGTTAATGTTTTTTTGTGCGGTGTTTTGACTCGGCTTTTGTCTTAACGAAGCAAAAGAAACACACGGATCCATCAGGCCACTATCTGAACTATCCACAACCTAGCAATGTTGAAAATGTTTCAGCAAAAATGTTCGATACAAACTAACCGATAACAGGACGGCTGCTAAAGGTTGATCCATAACTTGAAGTGCCTCTATACCAAAACCTAACCTAATCCCTTAAACCGTTTTCGATACATACAGTGAATAAAGCGTGTTTAGCAACAAAATGACTCCAGTGACCTTGACCTTTGGGGTAGAGCAAATAATTATGATGGCACGAGAGGCGGGCCACTAACCTAGGTAAAGTTCCTATTAAGTTGGGTCAAAATCCGTTCAGTGGTTCTTGAGATATTTCGTCCAACGGACTGACCGGCCGACCTTACGGACAAACAGAGACATTTGGCTCGATCCAACCCTGCCCCTGTCACTCCACCCAGGAAATACAAACAAACACACACACAACCACACACACACACACACACACACACACACGCGCACACACACACACACACACACACACACACACACACACACACACACAACGTGTAGAAACGCCGTTGTGGTGACTTTCATGAAACTCTACATACGTTACTTTCACATTTTTACAAATTTGTCCATTTTTTGAAGCTAAACCTAACCTTAACCCTAACTCTTACCCTAACCCAAACCCTAACCCTTAACCTAACCCTAAGCCTAACACAACCCTAACTCTAACGGAACACAGTTTTGACGTCAAAATAACGGGGTCCGTCAAAAAAAAAGTACGTAGAGATTCAAGTGTATGTCAAAATAAAGGCGTTTCTACCTACACACACACACACACACACACACACCCACACACACCTACACACATACACACACACACACACCATCCCCCACACACACGCACTCACACTTCAATGTTATTTGGTTGATGGTTTGTTGGTTGTATCTGTAAGTACTACCTTTTAGTCAATGTTTTCATAGCATGCGCCGGTGCGTGTGCGCTCGTTCGTGTGTGTGTGTGTGTGTGTGTGTGGGTGTGTGTATGTGTGGGTGGGTGTTTGTGCTTGCATGCGTGCGTTCTATAGATTTCTTAACTGCAGACTGGCACTTAAATGCCAGACAGATGCGCACTTTTATAATAATTATATTCAGTGAGATTCCGTTTCCACAGCAGACTAAAATTAATGTAAACTGCCATTATAGAATTATGTCTTTTTATAATTCTTTTTTTGTTTGTAAAACCCAGCTTCAGTTATTATTACACATCTAGTTCAAGGCGTGTTTTATTGTGAACGGTAAAAAATACTTTGAAACCGAAGACCAAAGACAAAGCTTGTCTACTTGGACTTGTTGCAAACAATTTAAGAAAATAAATTGCAAAAGAGGACGTGATTTCATGTTTCAAAATGTATATGTGTGCACCTGCGTCTGGAACTGAAGTTCCAATTTGTTCATGATACGTCGCGGATGTTGGCAGAAATGGATATTCAGCTAGAGCGCTCATGTGCGCGATAGCTCTGTTTCGCTTCCACTTTCCAAGTTCGCCTTCGCTTCCACTTGTGAAGTTCGCCTTTCGTTACACACGTTTTTCACGGTAATCTATAATATATAAATTGCTTAGCCGGAAGTCCTTCTTCGCCTCTACTGTAAAGTTTGTCCGGTATGGACGCTGATCTGGGCAGGTGCTGGGCGCTGCGGATCGGCCTGCTGTGCGCTCAAAAAAAGCGAAATCGTTATAGCCGACATTTCCTTACCGAATGTTTAACCGTTTTCTGAGATAAATAAATAAACAAAATGTCCACAAACTGCAATAGCCTCATTCCGCGCGCGGTTTCGATTCAACCCGTGTCAAGAACGTGCCGTTCCGTAATACCGCAAATTTTGTTTTATTTCCATTCAAAACACTTTTGCACTCATGTCACCAATCTTACAAAATTTTGTTTTTAAACTAATTAAATTTGATTAATTAAAAATTGAATCGAGGTTTCAGCATGTTTTCCCATATAGACCAAACAAATTGATGGTCTTTATACGAAGCCTTGGTAGCTCACTTAGTAAGATATTCGCCTATCTTGCAGGCAACCCAAGTTCAAATCTCCCGCGGGCCATATTTTTTATGTTATTTTTTTTTACACTACAATATGGATATTTTTCTTTTTAATTTAGGCTTTTTACTTTTAACTTATTTATTATTAATATTAATATTATTATTAATATTATTATTATTATTATTATTTATAAACTAATAATAATAATAATAATAATAATAATAATTATTATTATTATTATTATAATTATGATATCATATATCAAATTTTATTTTAAAACCTTGGTGTTTTTATGATTTCTATTTGTATTATTCTATATTCATTATTGTTGTTCTTGTTGTTGTTGTTGTTATTGCTATTATTATTATTATTATTATTATTATTATTATTATTATTATTATTATTTTTATTATTATTATTATTATTATTATTATTATTATTATTACTATTATTATTACCAATGATCGGGATGGGGTGGTACGTGTAGGTAAAAGGGGGCTACGGGTAGGTTTAAAGGGGCATGTGTAGGCATAACCGGGATACGGGTATATATAAGGGGGTATGGTGATGGTCGATTCCTTTCATCCATACCTGCGAAACGATCAACAGGGAAGTATCAAGGAGGGTACAGTTAGGTTACAAGGGGGGTACGGAAGGTATCAAGTGGGTATGGGGAGGTATCAAGTGGGTTCGGGGAGGTATCAAGTGGGTATGGTGAGGCATCATGGGGGGGACGGGGAGATATCAGGGGGGGGGTATGGTGAGGTATCAAGGGGGATATGGGGAGGTATCATCGTCCAAATGAAACTCGCAGACAACAGTTGTCTCTCTGTCTACATTTTAAACAGCAACCTGGCATTTCGGGCGTTTGCTTACACAGACATTCTGTGTTCTCGCAGCTTTGGGGAAGGTCGACTCTAGGAAAAAAACAAAAAAAACAGGCCTATTAGTCTACTCAAAGCCCGCAAGAAATACAAACTTTTCTAGAAACACACACAAAGAAACCTTTCAATCTTCAAAGGTGAAGCAAACTGTCCAGCAAGATGAGTATCCGCTTTTTATTTCCATAGTAACTGTAAAACTTCTGACTGGAATTGCTGAGCTGCATCTCAGATCAGATGCTTGATTTTTTTTATCTCATATATTTCCAGACTTATCTGGAAATTCTTTGAAACAGTGGGGGAAACCAGAACGAGTCAAATATCGGTGTGTAGGTCGTTCGGTCGGTCTGTCCGTCGGTCCGTTGGACGCAATATTTTTATTTTAAAAAAAACACTAAACGGATTTTGACCAAACTTTAATATGAACAGTACCTAGGTTAGTGCCTACGTCCCGTGCCAGCATATTTGCTCTAACACATTGTTACTGGAATTATTTTGTTGCTAAACACGTTTCGCTAAATATCCCCAAAAAACTGCTAAACATGGTGTAAGCTTACTTCAAATTATGGGTCACCTTCAGTAGCAGTCAGGTTGCCAGTCAGATTGCCAGTCAGTTACTCACCGCACGGTCGGTGAGTTGTTCCTTTTGTTGTGTGTTATTGTTGTTGTTGTTAAAAAAAACTCAAGAATAATTTATTCCAAATTCGTCATGTTTATTATGTGGATACTTTATCTATCCTATCCTGTCCCGTAACTCGGAGGTCGTAGGGGCACCACAGATTTTCGTTTAACCAGCATACTCCATCTTTCCCTGTCTTCAGCAACCCTGATTGTTTCGCTCAGTGTCAAACTAGTCCATTCTCGAATGTTGTCCTTTCAAACCTTTTTCGGTCTCCCTCTCCTTCTACCTCCTTGCACTGTGCCTTGCAGGATGGTCTTTGCAAGACCTGATGATCTGGTGACGTGGCCATACCACCGGAGTTTCCGTTTTTTCTACTTTATCTACTGCTAAGCATTTTACATTACATTACATTACATAATTGTTGCTTTAGGTCCAGCGGACTCTTCCGAGCCAAATCAGGACCGGGCTAAGCATTTTACATTTGTACTTTATCAAGATTCAAGGTCATTGATCTATTAGCATTTATAAACGGGTTTTGCGCTGTTTCTCAAAATTAGCTGATTCCGAAAATGTTGATGCATAATTTTTCTTCTTGTAAAATAGTTGAGAAAGTGGTCTATTGTTCCTTTTTTTCATGTTGCTTCGTTTACAATAAAGCGGATCATTACACCGCCCAGAACATTTTGAAAATGTTTATTTCTCGATCTCGGCTATGTGTGCGAGTGTCTAGAAATGCTTTTAAATGGCTGTCTATCTTTTTCTTTCTTTCCTTCCTTTTCCTTATTTGGTTTTAAACAAGCTAAATAAAATGTAAAGGAAAGTATCGTGTGCCTTGCTGCAAGCGGGATTGACAGGCATTTAATGTTTATTTCTTTGCTATTGAAAACAAACCCGACAATAGAACACAGGATAAATTACGTTCCATTTGGGATGTTTTACCGGTTCCTTGGTAATCATAGGTCTATAAAAACATAATTACAAAAGACGGCTTAGTTCCAACACAATAAAGCAGAAACCTCAAAGTTACATTCGTTTGTTTCCTTATTCAATTGGATCAAGATAGCAAGACTTTCAAATTTATTTTCAGACACTTGAACACATATCTCAAAAATAAGCATTTTCGAAATGTATCGTAACGAAGCACAAGTAAAAAAAAAGAAATGATAGGCCACGATCTCAAATTTCTGCAAGCAAAATAATGATCGAAATAGGCTGAACCAAGTTTTAGATACAACCCAAAAAATGTGTTTAGAAACAGTTGAAGCAGAATTACCTTGACCTTTGAGAAAATACAAAATACGAATGACCTAACATGAGCAGCAGTCGTTAAAGTATCCGCAAACCATGAGAGTGTACAACATGAGCCCTAAAATTATTGGAATTCATCAAAAGCCTGTATGACAAGGCTACCAGTGTAGTCCTCCACAACAGCGCCATCGGAAACTGGTTCAGAACAACAATCGGTGTGCGTCAGGAATGCCCACTCACTACAAAACACTCTTCAACATCTTCCTAGAGCGCATCATGTCAGATGCCCTTGCAGATCACGAAGGCACAGTCAGCATAGGGGACAGAGCAATCTCCAACCTCCGTTTTGCGGATGACATTGATGGATTGGCTGGAGAGGAACAAGAACTTGAACAGTTGGTATAGCTTGACACCACCTCCTGAGCCTATGGAATGGAAATAAGTGCAGAGAAGACCAAAATGATGACCAACAACACCAATGGCATCAACACGGACATCAAAGTCCAAAGTCAATCGCTCAACCCAGTGCATAGCTTCAAATATTTAGGAGCCATTGTATCAAACAATGGGTCCCGACAGGAAGTCCTCTCCAGGATCGCACAAATAACTGCTGCCCTGGCAAGGTTGAAACCCATTTGGAAAGAAAGGACCATCAGTGTACATTCCAAAGTAAGACTGCTGCGCTCCCTTGTCCTCTCCATCTTCCTAATACGCTTGCGAAACATGGACCCTCACAGCAGATCTCCAACGAAGAATACAAAGCATGGAGATGAGGTGCTACAGAAGACTTCCTGGCATTTCCTATACTCAGAACATCACCAACGACGAAGTCCGACCAAAGATTTTTATTATATATTATACCCTATTTGATCCGACAGACCA
The DNA here is from genome assembly GCA_036898135.1 of Oncomelania hupensis. Taxonomy (NCBI): domain Eukaryota; kingdom Metazoa; phylum Mollusca; class Gastropoda; order Littorinimorpha; family Pomatiopsidae; genus Oncomelania; species Oncomelania hupensis. The sequence goes on along the minus strand of CM072512.1, from coordinate 18,253,671 downwards.
TCACACAAGCCATTGGACAACACGATGACCTACTCACAGTGGTGAAAAAACGGAAACTCCGATGGTATGGCCACGTCAATAGATCATGCGGTCTTGCAAAGACCATCCTGCAAGGCACAGTGCAAGGAGGTAGAAGAAGAGGGAGACCGAAAAAGAGGTGGGAGAACAACATTCGAGAATGGACTGGTTTGACACTGAGCGAAACCACCAAGGTTGCTGAGGACAGAGAAAGATGGAGTACGCTGGTTAAACGAGCATCTGTGGTGCCCCTACGACCTCCGCGTTACGGGATAGGATAGGATAGAATAGGATAGGAAAGTTTAAAAAAAGGGACTAATTTCGGTTAAGTTTTTGTTGAGATGAGGCATAAAAAAGTGTTTTGAAAAAAAAACCACGTGAAATTCGGAGCGACGAACCAATCGACTGACAAAGTAACTGACAATCGGAATGTCTTTGAAGTAGAGCAAATATGATTGCACGGGAATCAGGCAACTAATCTATGAAGTTTGGTCAAAATCCGTTCAGCGTTTCTTGAGGTATGGTGTCCAACGGACCGACCGACCGACCGACAGACCAAAATTTAGGCTCGTTCCCATTCCGGACAATTTTAAAGTAAAGTAAAAAAGAACTGAAGATATTCAGAGAGAGCGAGAGAGCGATGAGGAGGAGGAGGTAAGGGAGAGAGAGAGAGAGAGAGAGAGAGAGAGAGAGAGAGAGAGAGAGAGAGAGAGAGAGAAGTGAGAGACAGGCAGATAGACACAGACTGTGCAGGTGGGTCTATTGTTGCTGGGCTCTGCACAATGGAATGCTATTACCCACTCGTCTTTCGTCTGCGGGGATCGGCTAGTTTAATCACCCTATGACTAATCTTAATACATTTATATATTTGGCCCGGTCTGTGGTAGGATAGGGCTATCGAGATAGGGAGAAACGTGTAAACGAGTCATTGACACACTAGCTCTCGCACAGCTATGAAACATAGGTAGTCCAGCCACTTGTTAACAGTAAATGTCACACATTTATTTCCTCTACTCTATATCTAATTTTAATCTCTACATTAACTTAGATGTCCAAAACGTAATATAACTAAGATTAGCTTAACAGTCCACATTCACTTCGAGTAGTTCGTTTCCTTGATGGGTCTATGCTGCTACTGTTCTCGATATTTGCTACTGTCTCAATACAATACAATACAATACAAGGTTATTGCTTTAGGTCCAGCGGACTCTTCCGAGCCAAATCAGGACCAGAGAGACGTTATCTTAAAATATTATAAAATGATTCAAGTCTTAAAAAACAAGCCTGTTACTCTTAAATACACAAACAAACTTTCACATGACACCTCTTTAAGAGACTTCTTTAAAACTGATGTATTAAAAATATATTCTCTTTCTTCAATCAAATCACTAAATTCAGTCCTAATAAAATCCAAACTAAACAAAACATGTCGATACAATTTATATGCGATAGAACAAACCAACATCATGTAAAAATTGAAACAGATGTTGACCATTACATACTTTAAAAATCTCTTTGAAAGGTATGGAACCAAAATATGTTTCCCTTTCCTCAATCAAATCAGCACATTCAGACATAAAATGGCGAACAGAAAAAGATTGATCACATGCAAAGCACCATGGTGGTTCTTCTCCTTTTAAAAGGAAACTGTGGGTGACATAAGTATGCCCAATATGAAGGCGAGATAACACTGTTTCCTCTCTGCGAGTGGACGCAAAGTTAGGCAAAGAAGTGGACAAATCGGGAAGAATTTGAAATAATTTGTTGTTGACATGGTTAGACCAGTCAATCTGCCACAGTCGTTTACAATAAGAACCAGTCATACAACGTAGGTCAGAGTAGGGCACAAACTGAAATATCTCTGGAGGGAAATCAAGATGCAGAGCATCTTTAGCCGCCCTGTCTACTGCAATATTGCCGCGGATGCCCATGTGACCAGGGACCCACATAAAAACTATCTTTTTACCCTCAGAAATAAGTTGTGTATGGAGGTCATGGATCTCTGCCAGAAAAGGGTGTGATATCTTTCTCGTGGAAAGAGCCTGAAGTGCTGACAAGGAATCAGACATGATTAAAAATGAGGTTCTTTTGGATTGATAAACTTGTTTCAGAGCTAAATGAATTGCCTTGAGCTCAGCTGTATAAACAGAACAGAAATCAGGTAAACGCTGTTGCAAAGGCTGGTCTAAGTGTCTCCCGGAGACTGACGCAGCAGCAACTGAATCTCCTTTCTTTGACCCGTCTGTAAAAAGTTGTTCATATCCTGGGTATAAAGCGCACTGTTCTAAATAAAGTTGGTTATATACGGTTTCGGATGTATTGTTTTTAAGGAAAGCGGACAACTGCCAATTAATGTTTGGGGTACATAATTTCCATGGGGGAGCTTCAGTCCGAAGTTCATCGTCGTTGATGGAAGCAATATCAATGCCTGCTTTTTCCAGATGAGCTTGCATTCTGATGCCAAACGGAGGAATTGTGTTAGGTTTGGCTTCAAATTTCTGAACAAAATCTGGGTTGAAAACACAGTCATAAGCAGGGTTCATAGGATCAGTTTTTAATTTTAAATAGTAATTCATTGACAATTTTGTACGTCTCAGCTCCAGCGGAGGTTCGTTAGCTTCCACGTAAAGGCTTTCACAAGGGGAAGTGCGAAACGCACCCAAAGCAATGCGTAGTGCCTGATGGGCAACTGGATCTAGCATCTTAAGATAAGATTTTCTAGCAGAACCATAAACAATGCAACCATAGTCTAACTTGGATCTAATTAAAGAACGATATAACAGCAATAAAGTTTTCTTGTCAGCACCCCAGTCTGTACCACTGATAACCTTGAGCAAATTGCAGGCCTGTTGACATTTAGTTTTCAAAATTTTCAGATGAGGAATGAAAGATAGCTTTTGATCAAAAATAACACCCAAAAATTTGACTTGTTTGACCGCCTTTATTTGAGTTTTATTGAGGAGAATAGTAGGGTCTTGAATAATTCCCCGGTGCTGGGAAAAGTGAATACATTCAGTTTTTGCTTCAGAAAATTTAAAACCATTTTGTAAAACCCAGTCTTCAACGGCCTTGACACATAACTGTAGCTGACGTTCTGCAGATGCCAAAGTTTTACCTTTGGCTACCAATGCAAAATCGTCGACAAATAAAGAATTGTCAATTCCCCGTTTAACGGAACGAACAATGTTATTTATTTTAATATTAAACAGCAAGGGAGACAAGATGCTACCCTGAGGCACTCCCATCTCCTGTTCTCTCGTAGCTGACAAAGATCCCCCAACCTTAACCTGAAAAATTCTGTCTGTTAGAAAATTGGATATAAACAGAGGTAAATGTCCCTTCAAACCCATTTCTTGTAAATCTGAAAGAATGCCATATTTCCATGTGGTATCATAAGCTTTTTCCAAATCAAACATGATGGCAACGACATGTTCACCCTGGACGAACGCGTTACGGATAAAAGTTTCCAGTCGCACCAGGTGGTCAACAGTACTTCGACCACTTCGAAAGCCACACTGAGTGTTGGATAAGATATTATTGGTTTCGAGATACCACAGTAAACGAGAATAAACCATTCTTTCCAGTGTCTTGCATAAGCAAGACGTTAAGGCTATTGGTCTATAGTTTGTCGGGTTAGTATGGTCTTTGCCAGGTTTAGGGATGGGTACAATAATGGCCTTTCTCCAGGAGGGAGGAAAGGTGCCAGTGATCCAGAGCTGATTGAAGATGTCCAGCAGTTGAGACCGTGAGTACCTTGTTAAATGTCTGAGAAATTGATAATGTACATCATCCGGTCCAACTGCTGAATCTGCACTTTTGTTAATTGCATCATCAAGTTCGACTAATGAAAACGGAATGTTGTAATCTTCAGAATTATCGGAGGTAAAATGTAACTGTTGTTTTTCTTTACGGGTTTTAACTGTTTGAAAAGGGACAGAATAATTTTCAGAGGAAGAATTTGCAGCAAAAGAAGAAGCCAAAAGATCAGCTACTAATTTTTTATCTCCGATTACGTCACCCTGCACAGTAAGGCATGGGCTCACCTGTTTGTTACTTCTATTTTTGAGTTTGCGGACTACTTTCCACACCTTCGACAGTTTCGCTTTCGAGTTAAGCGTGGAGCAGAAACCTCTCCACGATTCTCTTCTCTTTCGTTTGAAGAGCTGTCGGCAGTGCGCTCGCAAACGTTGGTGGTTTTGTTTATTTTCAGTGCTTGGGTGTAAAAACATAGTTCTTAAAGCTTTTTTACGAGCTTGCTGAAGTTTTCGACATTCATCGTCAAACCAGGGTTTTTTAAGTGTGTGAGGGTTTGACGACGTTTGCGGAATGGACTCCTTGGCACTGTTTATAACTATGTCAGTATAAAGCTGTATTGGATCTATGGCGTTCGAAAATTCCTGGTTCTTAGCACGTAGCTGGGCCTCAGACAGGTTAGAAAACAGACTCCAGTTAGCTTGTTTCAGTTTCCACCTGCCATGAGTTTGCTCAAGGTTATCTGAATCATGTTTTAATAAAACCGGGAAATGGTCGCTGCCATGGAGATCTTCTAAAACTGTCCATTTAAAATCCAAAAGTAACGAGGGATCACAGATCGATATATCAATGTGGGACAAAGAAGCAGTTCTAGAACAGGAAAAAGTTGGAGCTCCCTCGTTCAAAGTCACTAGGTTTAACGAGTCTAAAATGTCTTCAATAATTTTACCCTGAGAATCGGTACGATCACTACCCCACAGGGGAGAGCGTCCATTAAAATCTCCCAACAACAAAAAAGGGGTAGGTAACTGTTGAACCAAATTCTCAAGTTCACTTTTAGTTACATTTATTGATGGTGTCAAATATAGAGAACAAACTGTGAGGGATTTAAAAAGAGATACTCTAGCTGCAACTGCTGGTAAACTTGTATTAAGTAAAATTGGATTAAATGGGACATTTCTATGGATAAAGAGTGAAACGCCTCTAGAAGATAAACAATCTAGAGAGGAATAACCAGTAATATCTATAGGATGTTTTTCTGACAGGAGAGTTTCCTGAAGGGCCAATACTTCAGGTCGATGCTCTGTCAGCAGACAGCATAGCTCCTCATAATTTGCCCTTATCCCTCGGATGTTCCATTGTAAAATGGACATAAAAATTAAGTAAAAGAATGCTAAAAGTTTCATCTCCGAGAGCACAATTATGTCTCTGTATCTTTTGGACCCTCGTCCATCTCTTCATGTTCCATCAACCCCCCGAAACGGTTCTCCGTTTCGAGAGGCTGCTGGGGCTTGGAAGAAAGGGGTCCGGGCCTTTGATTCTTTGTCAAAGACCCGGAACCCGAGCTGCCAGCGGACTTCCTCCCCCTCTCCCCAGCACCAGATTTTATATCTTCCCTCTCCCCTTCACCCCTGCCAATCTTTCCCTCTCCTCCTCTGACGCTCTTCTGCTGGGTAACTAGGATTTTAGTGCTACTGTCTCATCATTGGGCTATTTGTTCTGGTTGGCCTACTGTTCGTTTTCAGGAGAGTGGACTACCGCACAGTTACTCTAGATCAGTGTGTGTGTGTGCGTGTTTTCTGTGGCACTTAGCTGATTCGTTGAGGTGTGGTGATGGTGTCTCCTCTTCTTGTTTATTGACTTTTGGGCTATTGGAGCTCAGTGCTCGATGCTCCACTGCAGGCCGAATGTCAGGGTTGACTCTCAGTGGTCTATCTCCTGTATCGGACCAAGCCTGCTCGTCTGCAAAACATAAAACGAGTTTCAGCAACGCTTTGTTAACAAGGGGTGTGCAGAGCGTCTGGCTGATGGCAGAAACAGCCCTCAGTGATCGCGTCCACTTATACAAACAAGGGACGAGCATTCTTCTAAGTCCGTGGTCCACTGGAATCTCCAACATAATTCCTATACATATACATACCATGGCTAACATAAACACATGGAGAAGTAAATAATAATATACCCATTCTCCGGTACAGCCATCGGTCTGCAATAATACACATAGGAGAAACAACAGTTGGACAGTATGGGCTACCTCATGGTTTCGAAAACCGATCGCGGGTCAGCCATGTGGTCAAGCTAAGTTTTACAAACATTCACAATCATAAAACATGGCAAGACTTCACAAACATAATCCAATAATATCAATAAATCGCAATGAAACAAAAGATTGATCATTTACCTTTCTGACAATTTCAGGCTGTGGCTATACTGCGATGAATGAATTTCACCCATCACCTGCGTAGTCTTCTGCTAAAAAGAGCTTTCAGCGTGCGTCCTTCTCGGTTGAGATTTAGACAAAGACGGACTCTACCTAGCCTTGTGGTCAGCTCAACCCCGCGAAATCTCGTGATACCTGTAGCGCCCTCCTGCAGGGATTGTGGCTATACGTCAGCGGGATGACGTCACTGCCTACCTTAGCGAGAGTTAGCTTACACATGCCTAGCACAGTCCTTTAACTTCTGTCGTCTGCTAGACATCGACTTTAAGTTACAAAGGCTACAGCAGGATGAACTATTTGAGGCGTGAAGCCTTAGTGCTGGGTTAAAACTAGCCTATTGTGACACAGACAGACAAGCAGGTAAACAGAGAAAGGGGGGAGGAGAAGGGAGAAGAAAGAGAGAAACAGACAGACAGGCAGATAGCCAGAGATAGAGATACAGAAGAGACGAGGGGAGGAGGTGTTGAGGAGGTGAGGGGCGAGAGAGAGAATGAGAATGGGGCGTGAGAGAATGACGATAAATTAAAAAGTGCACAGTACAACTATTGCGACGCCGCCCAGGGGCGGTATTCAGAACGGGCAATACCTGCCGGTAATTTATCATGAGGACGGGTAAATCCTTACCTTCCGTCGGTTTTGGACTTATCTGGTATTCAGAGAAGTTGTAACTGCCCTTCCACTCGGCCAAACGGTTGATAATTTTACCGACGCAACCCCCTCCGGTAACTCGTACCCTTGCCTAGGTAAAAATGGCGAATGCAATTGTTTTCGCGATGATTCTGCATCGGAGACGAAGGAACGGCGTCTTTTGGAACAGATTAAATCCTCAAAATATGCTAGATGATGTAGAACATTACAGGAAATTAGAGCGCTTGCGTAATAGAGGAGAATTCAAATTTAGCTCGAGGTGGGGACCATGCGTCAGGTAGGCCTTTTTGAGTACCGAGATAAGTTATTTCTTTATGCGTAAAATTTGTTTTTCTTTTCCCATTTGCGTGGTCTGCCATGGACACGGATTCTGCCATGTTTGTTACCATGGAAAAGTGCACGTGGATGCGCAACAGAGGGGGATATTCCGGGCAAGTTAAATTTGGCTCAAGGTAGGGACCATGCGTAAGGTAGGCCTTTCTGAATACCGAGATAAAGATACCAGAAGTTTTCTCCAACCCTGAGGTAAGATAAAACAACCGCAAGGTGTATGTATACCTTGGGACAAATAACCAATCGGAGGGTTGCGATCGGGTCTTTCTGAATACCGCCCCAGAACTATGCATAACATTGACCCGCTCCATTGGTTTCGAAAGGAAGTGATTCTCAGTCGTTTTAATATGCACCTCAGATAATAGATTACGGGAGTACAGAATCTGTCCTCTCATCTGCCAGTAAGCAGTAGTTTTTGTTCAGTGTTTATCACACGCCCATGGTAATGATAATAAATATTGAAAACAACCGCTCCAGGTGTCTATTCATAGAAAGCTCGTAAATTGCCACTGAAGGAGAAAATTTTATAATATTTTTTAATAGAGAACAACTGAAAAACATTTCACGTCCAAACGTCTTTAAATATTAACCCCATAAAAATTATTAAATTTAACAGAATAGAAAATATAGGTTTATTGGCTACATTGGCAAATTATCATCATCATCATCATCATCATCATCATCATCATCATCATCATTATCATCATCATCATCATCTTCATCAACATTATCATCGTCATCGCCATCATCATCCTTTATAAAATGTTCCTTTCAAGGGGCTTACGTCTACATAAATGAAACGCAGAATAAATGTAATATTGCCGAATGCGCGCGTAATCGGCAGCACATTAATTTGCCGAATAAGCAAAAATGAGAAAAACGCTGCCGTTTTCACGTATTAGGCAGCCAGTTGCCGAAATATTACGGAAAAGGGTTCGAAAGTTGCTGATTAAGCGACATCGAAAAACAAAATACGGTATCTCGCAGCAGTTCATCATCATCATCATCATCATCATCATCATCATCATCATCATCATCATCATCATCATCTTCTTCTTCTTCTTCTTCTTCTTCTTCTTCTTCTTCTTCTTTTTGCCCCGTGGGGGTGCCGGGGGTTTCAGTATAAATAGTAACCCCACTTTCTGGAAATTTAGTGCTTTAAATTCCCACTGTCGCTGTCTTTCTCCTTTGTTCTTTCTCATTCCTACTCTTTTCTATCAATCTAATATACTATCTTCTGCTTCGCTAGACCAGTCACCTCCCTTTTTTCTTGAAAACTCTTCTGGGACAAAACTCCTCATTTGTGTGTGAGGCCTGTTAAATCGTCGTATGAAAAGGGACAATAAGGTACAATAAAATCAGCTTGGGAATATTGGACGCTTTCTGCTAGGTGGTTACTGGGGCTTCTATGATGTTATTATTTGGCAATGTAGGCATTTAATATGTATGTGTTTTGTTGATATTGTATAATGATGTTTGTATTCTATTTTGTTTGTGTAAACGGGGGTTCGATTAAATTAGAGTATAGCCTCAGCGTCCCATGCGTGGGATGTCTTTATTGTAAAGTGACCGGCTGGCGGAGTGCGTTCAGTGTTACCACTGGGGTTGTTTCGGCAGATCTTTTATGCGGATCAGGGGTTGGTCCTCTTTCAGCGAAGTTGTGGTCTTGATTTTGTGGTCCTGATTAGGCTCGGAAGAGTCCGTTGGATCTAAAGCAATAACCATGTAATGTAATGCAATGTCTTCTTCTTCCGTTTAGCTACCACAATCTAATATTGAGATCATTGACGTTGCGTACTCAATGATCTGGATGCTACTACTGCAGCGGGAACATTGTAAACCAAGCAGAGACTTAAAGAATCGAACTTTTCGCATTTTCTCAAACAGTTCAAGGTTGAATTGGCAGAGGGAACTTTTATCACTTGGTCACACTTGACTGACTGCGGCTAGTACCTAAGCCCAAACTGCCCGCGACACATAAACCGACTCAGTCATTCGTGCGTCCGTGACTTTAAATATGAAAAGGTTGGTCACACTGAGCATTTGGACCTCTAAAACTCAATCTGCTGTAAGCGAGGCCAGGGGAAGTCATGCATTAAAAGGAAGAAGAAGGAAGCGATGGGACGACGAGATAGGTCCAAGAACGTGATGTGATGCTTAAAAGCATTGATTACGTATTGACTCAATAAAGACTGGGTTAAACAACGTGTAATTGATTGATTGATTGATTGATTGATTGATTGTTGCTTTAGGTCCAGCGGACTCTTCCGAGCCAAATCAGGACCGGACAACCCCCGATCCGCATAAAAGATCTGCTGAAACAACCCTAGTGGGAAAATTGAACGCCCTCCACCGGCCAGTCACTTTATAATAAAGACATCTCACGCAGGGGACGGCTGAGGCTTTACCCCAACTACTCGAACCCCCGGTTACAAAAACAAAATAGAATACAAACATCATTATAAATTATCAACAAAACATATACATATAAAATGCCTATATTGCTAAATAATAACATCATAGGAAGCCCTAGTGACCACCCGGCAGAAAGCGTCCAACACTCCCAAGCTGATCCAACAGACCCCATACACAAACAAGGAGTCTTGTCCAGGAAGAGTTTTCAAGAAAAAAGGTAGGTCATTGATCTAGCGAAGAAGAAGATAGTATATCAGAGTGATAGGACAGAGCAGGAATGGGAAAGAGGAAATGAGGAAGACAGCGACAGTGGGAATTTAAAGCACTAAATTTCCAGAAAGTGGGGACACTATTAATACTGAAACCCCCGGCACTCCAACGGGGGTATTGTTGCCGCAGTGAATCGGTCATGCCTATAAAGGCAAGACAGGTTTTCAACTGGGGCTTTCACTTTTCCCTTTATAGGTTAGAACAATCTTCAGTGGCAAGATTGCTCATGACCCCAAGGGGTAAACAACGTGTAATAAGCAGGCACTAATACCATTACATACTAGAGCAAAACTAACTTATAAAGTAAGTGCAGATATCCTATTGCACAAAAGAAAACTACTTCGGAAAATAATTAAGTTTTAAAAAATATAAACAATATAGCAAGCCATTCAAATATATTTCCAGACATTACTCCTCGTCGTCGTCATCGTCGTCATCATTATCATCATCATCGTCATCATCATCTTCGTAATCATCATCATCTTTCTAATCATCCTCCTCCTCATCATCATCGTCGTCGTCATCGTCATCATCATCATCATCTTCATCATCATCATCATCATCATCATCATCATCATCATCATCATCATCATCATCATATCATCATCATGATAATCATAGCATTAACTTGAACCTGTACCCAACAACTTACCTGAAATAATGATGGTAACTTCCAGAATAATGTTGGGATTTCTTCCACGTCGACGACAGTTGAAGATTATAGCGATAAGGATAGACAGAAGCAGCCCAGCCAAGCCAATCACTTCCAAAACTCTCGTCACCTTTAAGTAACCTAGGAAAAGGAACCTTAGAATTGTCAATATCTTTATGACATTCACATAGCTTTAATAAATAAAACTCCTCCTCCCATCGTCCAGTTCAACCCTCTGTTTTAATAAGTCAATAAGTTAAGTTAATAAGTCAAGTCAAGGCGGCAAAAACTTGTATTGTCTAAACCCCCTTTGTGAAATCCGGCCGGCTACTCGGATTTAGCGAACAGTGAATCGTCTTCAAAATAACATCAAGACATAAAATCGAACCCTGTCCAATCCCTCGCCATCCATAGATAATTGACCCCAGATCGCATTGCAGCCTCTCCCGCGCAAGAGGGGCGCTTTAACCACTAATCCCCTTTCTGAAAAAGAGGGACTGACAACTCAGCGTTTTTAATGAAAATTGAAGTTTTCATTATTGACAGCTTAATCACAGTACCAATTCAATTCAATTCATGACAATATTTCAGGTTTTTTTTTTGGGGGGGGGTAGGGGTGGGGTGGTGATGTAACATGGAGTTTGTCAGTCTCTCTTCCGCATTGTTATCCAATGGTTGTAGGCATGAAGCTTTTTTTTCCCCTACAAGCTACTACTCTAGCTCTCGCCTTCATTGGTGCTCAGGTAGCTACAGATGTTGTTGGTGCACTTGTACCAAATGCCGAAGTCGACTTGATCGATAGGGGGGATAACCAAGGCGTAGGCCTGTTGTCGGATCCAGAAGGGCGCCACGTGACCCAGAGCAAACGCCAGAGTTCCCACAACGAGGAGGAAAAATCCCACTTTGTAAAAGGAGTTTCTAGTTGACCACTTCCTTTCTCCCTTCATTCTGTTTCTCTTCCTTCAACAGCTCTGTGCTTTATATAAAGACAATTACTTTATTTCTTCCGGAGCGTATGCCCTCTTCTCCAGCTCTTGCTTAGTCAAAAGTTGCTTTAATCCTTTATTTGGGCACTGATGTATCGGCTCCGATTATTAGAAGATTTGCTTTGTTCTTTATCCTTTCCTGTTGCTTGTTTCTGCCTGGCGCATATATTATGTTGCTAGATTTCGTTCCTGTTGGCGACTTGGGAGTTTGTTCAGGAAGCTCTGAAAAAGAGTAATAAAAATGATTATAATAATACTGGATGCTACATACAGAAACAGTAAACTGTGAATTTATTGATCGTTCTGAAAACAACATTACGAAGTTTCTATATAATAGAGTTAATATCTCCCGATTTAGGCGAATTTGTAAACATCTTCTGGGATGAGTAAGCGTAGACCAAAGATAATGCAAATGATGTAGAAATCTGCGTAGAGCAAGCACTTCAGTTCATTTATGAAATGATCGACGATCTGGTCTCTTGAGAACCCGGAGTTCAGCAACGGGTGAAAAGAAACAAACATGGTCCTCACAAAGCTGT
>CM072512.1:18199117-18236617 GCA_036898135.1 Oncomelania hupensis | reverse complement strand
ACAGGTCTTCCTCTCCCTGTCATCACATCCCCCCCCCCTCTCCCGATAGGGCCAGGGCATCTAGAAAATGGTTTGTGTTCTTTGTGGGCTGTGTGTATGTATGTGTGTGATTGTGTGTGTTGTGTATGTTTTGTGTGTGTGTGTGTGTGTGTGACAATGATTATTTATTTAAATTTACACCCGTTCACAATGTGTGATTTTATTTTTTAAAAAGGACAATGATTATGACTTTACAGGGGAATTTGCAATTATTGTGGCATTAGTTGGTTCTTCATCCCGACCGCTAAGCTTTATCGTTTTGAGGTCTCTTCTTTTTTAGATAAACCAACAACCGTTACTCTACTGTTTGGGGGCTGCAGTGCTATTTTAGGATAACAATTGGTGCTATTAATGAGCACATATCCAAATGAATGTATCAATATATATCAAAACAGTACTTTTTGAAGAAGATTTTTTTGGGGGGAGGGCGGGGAGGGAGAAGATGGTGGGTTTGGAGAGGGGGGGGGGAATTAATCTAATTTTTTCCAGTAGGGCAACACTCACCGTGCATTTGAAACAGATCTGTGACGCTGAAATATATAATCTTGGGGTCCTTTAACAAGCAAAAGTATTGAACAAGGAAAAGTGGTGGGTCTTTTCCTGTTCGCTGCAAAATTATGTATAAAACTACTGGGAGGGGTGCTTTCTTATAGAAAGGACGATTTCGCATCCAAATGTCTGTGTTGTTGCTGTGTGTAAATGAATGTTATGTTATGTTTATCAGTTTATAGTCCCCTCTCTTGGATGAGGCGACTTTATACTGTGTCTACATGCATATAAAATCTATTAAAAATCAATCAAATCAAAGCAAGTAAAGCTTTTCACCGGCATCTTTTAAACCCTCGTACATAGGTCTGATGAACAATGTGGAGGAGTATAGGCATCTGAAGAAAGAAAGAAAAAAACGAGACTAAGCGCAATCCATGAAGGATAACGGTCAAGAGGTTATAGTTAGCATTAATTCCAGTTCTATCTCTTATGGCGAGGCAACTTACTTCCTGTGTTTCGACACCAACACTTTGTTTTCCTCCTCTTCTCCTCCCGCCCGTCCTCCACACAGTTTCATCTCCTACCCAAGACCAAGACTAAACGAATCCTTTCTACAACACTCGCTCTTCAGTGAACTATTAATTATAACAGAATAATTATTTCTTGCGCATTGGCACGCTGCCGTATTGTAGCTTATTGGACAGTGGTATTACGCCTTCTAGTTTTACTTATTAATAATACCTTATGGGAAATGTTAGTTTGGTGGTGTTTTTTTTTTTTTTTAAAGAAGTACCATGTCAAAAGGAAACTTATTAAAGTTAATGTCCTGTCCACAGATCCTTGTAAAAGTACAATAAAATACGATACACGGCACTACAATACATTAGAATGGGACTCTGGATTGTCGTGTTCATGTATGCGTTTGTACATGTACTGTACATGTATTTCATCTCAGTGAAAGGGATTAACGTTTATTTCACTCAGTAAAATAATTCTTACGGTAAACGTTCACCATGTTTATGTAGACCTACCTCAGAAACCGCAACCGCAATATAGAGACAGACAGACGGACAGAGACAGAGACAGAGAGACACAGACAGAGACAGAGACACACGCATGCGATGGATGAATATCCTTTATACTATACCTTGATACAACGGAAGATCCTGGACAGGTGAAACACGTGGTAATAAATGGAAAATAAATGTATATCTTACTATATATTATCGTATTATCGAAGTGAGAAGCCACCACAGTACCATAACTACTCAAAATTATTATCGTTGGTTGCCTCGCTTCAGTCATACGTCCCTACTCCCCAGTGACATTTTCAGCTGGTCGAACAACATTCCCTTTCAATTGTCCATTACACTGTTTCGCCGCACGACCGCCCGCGATCTTGTCCGATACTCCGCTTGTGTTTGTGTGCGACTGTGTGTGTGGGTGTGAGCGGGCGTGTGTGTGTGTGTGTGTGTGTGTGTGTGTGTGTGAGACCCTCTGCCTGGCTCTGTTTGCGTCTGTTTCTTTGTTTCTCTCTCGTTGACTTTAAATAGTTGTAGAGTAGACAGCAATGGCAAATAGTAGTAGTGGTAGCAATAGTAGTAGTAGTAGTAGTAGAAGTAGTAGTAGTAGTAGTAGTAGTAGTAGTAGTAGTAGTAGTAGTAGTAGTAGTAGAAGTGATGGTGGTGGTGGTGGTGAAGGCTATATGTGGTGTCGGTGATACTAAGCCTAATAATATTAATAACAAAAGAAGAAAATCCACCATGATCCTGTTTGTGTGCGCTTGCGTGAGTATTTGGGTATGTGTGAGTGTGTGTATGTACGTGTGTGTTTGTATGTATGTGTGTGTAGTTGTGTGTGTTTGTGTGTGGTCGTGTGTTCATGCGTATGTGATCTTACAAACAAGATTTTGACATCACTTACTTATGCATACCTTGTGAGCGCATAAGCAGCAGCAGAACCAAAGAAGATTATAACTCACTCATAGTCAACAACCTGAAATACCATAACATTAACCTAATAAGAATGAAAGGTTTTAGAAGAAGAATTCAGGTGTCGGATCTAGTAGGTCTATTATGAACAGAAAGGACGTAATGTTTTCATTTACTTCAATCATCGTAACATCGCAACCTAGAATCAAATCTTCAAAAAAACAGCCACTATTTTTATGATAATAAATTATGAGGGATGAGCACAAAGAGTGCAGATGAGTTACTTACACAATTTTATAGTATAGACGGAGGGAGAGGATTATTTATTAGTAGTCAAAATCACATTTCAATTCAGCCTAGTGCAGACAGGCTAAAATAAATAAAAAAATTAAAAAAAAAGAATTTATATTTTATTACCGCAGAAAATTACAGGCGATGCATAGAAATGACACAGACAGACAACATTGGAAACATAAAAGCACGACGTTACATTAAGGTAAGTCCACTAAGTTAACGCTTTAATAGACCAACACATTTTGTAATATTTTAATCGCTTTCTTTGGAAATCCTAAACGTATAGTACTAATGGGATCCTCCTGAAGAGAAATGCTGATGATTTATGCCTGGCTGAACTCATATTCAGATTTCAGTAAGCTTGGGAGGTGGCAAAAAGTTAAACTACAGCAACAACAATAAAAACATCATCATTATCATCAACAACAAAAACCACAACACATTTCAAATAGAATTAAAATTCTATTTTAAGAACAACAACAATAACAACAACAGCAACAACTATAACGACACCAACAACAACTACTACAAATTTGAAATAAAGTAATTGCGCTTAAAATCGCATTCACGTTCATGCTCATACTAACAACTCTCAAATTGGAACGCACGCAAGGGCATATAAGACGCCACACGCACACTATAATTATTATAGGCGTTTTATTAGCGTTTGGTATTCATAGCAAATGATTGTACAATGTGTACGTTATAAATGTATGAAACCTGATTACGCCCGAGTCAGACTTAAGCAATGAAGTTTTGCCAGTGTGTGCTCACTAGCATAACAAATGGAATCATTCGCGTGAAACAATATTGCATGATATCCGCGGTTTTATATTCACAATAATTTTTTTTCTCTCTTTCCCTTCTTTATTTTTTTTCCCGCACCATCAAACACATATACGGACATTCACGGAAGATCGACCATGCGCACAACCGGAAAATAAATACGATCATAAGCCACGTTCTGAATCCTATCCTATCCTATCAATGCCCGAAACTCGGAGGTCGTTGGGCCACCACATATGATCGTTTAACCAGAGTACTCCATCTTTCTCTGTACTCAGCAGCCCTCATGGCTACGCTCAGAGTCAATAAAGTCCATTCTCGGATGTCGTCTTCACCCCTCTTTTTCTGTCTCCATCTTCTCCTGCCTCATTGCAGTGTGCCTTGCAGGATGGTCTTTACAAGGCCTGATGAGTTTCCGTTTCTTCACCACTGTGAGCAAGTCGTCGTGTTGTCCAATGAATTGTGTGATGGTCTCTTGGTTATGTGCTGGGTATAGGAAATGCCAGGAAGTCTTCTGTAGAACCTTATCTCCATGCTTTGTATTCTTCATTGTAGGTCTGCTATGAGGGTCTATGTTTCGCAAGAGTATAGGAAGATGGAGATGACAAGTGAGCGCAGCAACCTTACTTTAGAGTGTAGACTGATGGTCCTGTCTTTCCAAATGGGCTTCAACCTTGTCATAGTAGCAGTTGTTCGTGCTATTCTGGAAAGGACTTCGTGTCGGGACCCAATGTCTGATATAATTGCTCCTAAATATTTAAAGCTGTGCACTATTTTGGGATTGGCCTTAACCTTTTATGTCCGTGTTGATGCCATTTGGTGTTGTTGTCATCATTGTGGTCTTATCTACACTTATTTCCATTCCAAATGCTTTGTCAAGCCTCTGTACCAGCTGTTCAAGTTCTTGTTCCCTTCCAGCCAGTCCATTAATGTCATCTGCAAGGCGTAGGTCTACCTCTTATGCTGACTGTGCTTTCATGATCTGTAAGGGCATCTGACATGATGCCCTCCAAAAAGATGTTAAAGAGAGAACCAGTTCCCGAAGGGTTATTGTGGAGAACAGCACTGGTAGCATTGTCATACAGGTTTTTGATGACTTCAATAATTTTAGGGCTGATGTTGTATACTCTCATGTTTGCCCACAGAGCTGCATGGCAGACTCAGTCAAACGCTTTCTTGAAGTCTACAAATTTATGATGTAGATGTTGTTGGTGCTGTAGTATTTATCGCAGATTTTTCTGTGGTTGAAAATCTGCTCAATGGTACTTCGCCCTGCCCTGAATCCTGCTTGTTCTTCAGCTATGATTTGTTCAGCTTGGGGTATCAACTTGTTGAGCATTATTTTCAGGATGACTGATGAGGTTGATGGTACGGTAGTTCTGACTCTCCTGAAGGTTACCCTTTTGGTGAAGAATGATGACTGAGTTCATGTAGTAGGTCACTCTCCACTGCCAGATCTTGTTATAGATAATGGCAAGGGCGTCAATCATCGCTTCTTCTACTGCTGCTTGAAGCAATTCTGTGGGTATTTTGTCCATTCCCGCTGACTTCCCCTTCTTCAGCGATTGCACTGCTGCCTCAACTTCTTTTTGGAGATTTGGGCGAATTTCATGCTATGATGTGGTTGTAAAGTCAAAGCAGTATTCTATCCATCTATCCAAGACTTCTTGCGCTTCTGTAAGGCACAAGCCAGACTTGCTTTGGATGGTGGAAACCTTGGATTGTTTAAAACTTATCAGCGGCTTCACGTTCTGGTAGGCCTTCTTGCTGTTGTTCTTATTCAGACTGTTCCCTATTTCCTGGCATTGATCTTCGTCTATCCAGTTCTCCTTTGATGTGTGCATGCCTTTTCGGATTTCACTTTTGATGTTTCGGTAGGCATCAGCTCCCTCTGAGGTGTTCTTTTTCTTTTTCCATCTCTCTTCGTTTGTTACACAGGTCCAAAGGTTCAGGCGTGATTGACGGTTTCTTCTTTGGCCGGTGCTTGTCAATGATATCAGTGGCGGCATCTGTCACAGCTGAGTTAAAGGAGGTGGTCATGGTGTTGGCATCTACTTCACCAGCTCCCAAAATGAGCAGTGATGCAAATTTCACTCCAACTGTGGCTTGGAATATGTTTTCCACCTCCCGTTCTTGCAGTTACTCTAGGTAGAACTTCAGCCTGGTGCACTTTTCTTTGTTTATTCTCTTATTTTCTTTAAGGGGAGTCGGAAGGACATCATCACCAGGTCGTCATCAATTCCGATGTCGGATACTGAAAAAGTGCGTGTCTTGCAATGTGGACGCTTGGTCTGAAGCGTTTTTTTTTTTGGATCATAATGTAGCCAATGTGGTTGTAATGCTCCCCGTTGGAACTGTGCCAGATCCATCGTCTGGAATTTTTGTGGGTACCAAGCGTGTTTGCCAGTATCAGATTGTTGTATGTGTCAAACTCCAAGAGTCTCAGACCTCTTGTCATTTATCTCGGTGTTGGAATGGAGTCCACAAGTGTCGCCCTAGTTGTGGTACGCATCTTGACCAACCTTGGCATTCCAGTCGCCTCGCACAATAACTATGTCCTTTCTCGGCACTTGATCAAGGATAGCCTTTAGATGTTCATAGAAGTCCCCGACTTCGCTGTCGTCATAGTCTGATGTTGGGGCGTAGGCCTGCATGATTGTGATGTTGAAAGGGGCTGCTCTCGGACGGATGGCAATGAGTCTACTGGGGATTGTGCGGCAACCGAAGACAGTTGCCAGAATGTTTTTGTGGACCAAGAATCCAACGTCGTATTCGTGCCTGCCCTCTCTCCCGCTGAAATAAAGCTTGTGGCCTTTGTCGGTCGTTGTTCAACTAGGTCTTTCCAGCGCAGTTCGCTTATATCTAAAATGTTCTATCGATATTGGCCCAACTCGTGGGCCAGTTCTTCTAATTTTCCGCAGTTCGAGATTCCAGGCTCCTGTGATGATGTTGTCTGTTGTGCGGATCTTGCTAAGCTGTACATCAGTAATCAACTTATCACATCCGTCCTAATGGCCAACGGAAGGCGCGGTTTTGGGTGACCCTGGCGACGACCGATCCAGTATGGAGTGAGTGGTTCTTTTTATCTTCCAGTGTGTCTTGGGCAAGACAGACCTGGCGGGGCCTAATCCTCTCCAGAATGTTGACCACAGCCGAAATCCATTAGTCCAGAATGGCTCGTCTTGGCCCAGAGCACGTGATCATTGAACCTATGGTAACGTGAGGTTCCTCAGCCCTGGCCGGTGACTTCTGTGTAGAAGACTTTCGCCCAGTGATGTCGTGCTGACACCACTCTTGTTAGTCGCCTCTTGCGACACGCCGGAAAACGTTGGGTCCATTCTATTCAATGCTCGAACCCACGGAGCTGATTCAGCCACAGCAAAAGAACTCGTCGTTCCTTTCAATATCGGAACAGGATTACGATAAATTGACAGGCCACGCAATAAAGTTTCTCTGATTACCCTAGATCGAAATGAGAAACAAAAAAAAAAGAATAAAACGTGTAATTCACGCTAAGAGATGTATAGTTGCTTATTTATAGGCATATTATAGCAACGAGATTTTGATCTAAGCGTCGTGTAGGAACGTTCTAAAGACCGTCTGCTATAAGCAAGTGAGTGGCTTATCTACCTTACAATACAGGTACAGGCGCACACATATAAAATTCAACGGAGCGTGACCAACGAGCTTCAATGAGTGGCTGTGTATTAGCTTAAGTGGGGGAGAGGAAGGGGTGTTGGGGAGGGCAATTATGTCACTGTAGTCTGATGTGAATGTCATTGACGGTAATGGTCATGCCACAGGAGCGTCAAATCTTGAATCCAATTAATGAAATCACGACAAAATCCCTTGATTGTCGTGTGGCACCCTGTGCAACGCGAATCCAGATTCTTTGAATTGGCTCCGATTGCCGACTTTCAACATGTTCTAATTCCGCGAGTCTCGATTGTGTGATTCGGACCTTTTGGCCAATGAGAAGCAGAATACGAATCACGTGATCACAACACACATACAGCAAAACTTCAAGACCAATAACCCTCAAGTTTGACTCGATGTGCGACTTTCGTGAGGGACTGCGCGATTCAAGTCAAAATGAAATTCCGACTTCGAAGTCGAAAATTGCTCCGATTCGCTCGTGTGGCATGGGCTTTATAGAGGCACCTCTGCTAGTGAATCCTCGTGACTTTATCTGGAACCCCGATGATTGTTTCGGTGTACACACTTATCGGAGAGCTTTCACGTCAGTTATGTGGACTACGATCATAATACATAAAGTAAAATTATGAGTGAAAAAAGCAACGCGTTATACTAACGTTAAATCGTTCCCTATAATAGAGGTGTGTATTGCAGTTGTTTGTTTTTGTTGTTCCCCCTGTTGGGGTGCCAGGGGGTTTCAGTATAAAATTAAGTATCCCCACTTTCTGGAA
Source organism: Oncomelania hupensis (assembly GCA_036898135.1). Taxonomy (NCBI): domain Eukaryota; kingdom Metazoa; phylum Mollusca; class Gastropoda; order Littorinimorpha; family Pomatiopsidae; genus Oncomelania; species Oncomelania hupensis. Next base: position 18,228,651 of record CM072512.1, on the reverse strand, counting down.
ATTTAGTGCTTTAAATTCCCACTGTTGCTGTCATTCTCCTATGTTCTTTCTCATTCCTATTCTGTTCTATCAATCTACTATACTATCTTCTTCTTCGCTAGACCAGTCACCTACCTTTTCTCTTGAAAACTCTTCCGGGACAATACTCCTCATTTGTATATGAGGTCTGTTGGATCAGCTTAGGAATATTGGACGCTTTCTGCCAGGTGGTCACTGGAGCTTCCTATGATGTTATTATTTAGCAATGTAGGCATTTTATATGTATGTGTTTTGTTGATATTGTATTATGATGTTTGTATTCTATTTTGTTTTTGTAAACGGGGGTTCGATAAATTAGAGTATAGCCTCAGCATCCCTTGCGTGGGATGCCTTTATTGTAAAGTGACCGGCTGGTAGATTGCCTTCAGTGTTACCACTAGGGTTATTTTGGCAGATGTTTTATGCGAATCAGGAGTGAGTCCTCTTTCACTTCTCTGGTCCTGATTTTGCTCGGAAGAGTCCGCTCTACCTAAAGCAATAACCATGAAAGGTAATGTTGCTGTTGTTGTTGTTGTTGTTGTTGTTGTTGTTGTTGTTGTTGTTGTTGTTGTTGTTGTTGTTGCAAACTTTGATCTTTAATCGTTTATATTTATTTGTAGAAGCCCAAACATTGTTTTATTCGCAGCAACCCTCCATTGTACTGAAGTCTTAAAATGTGTCGTATGGAGTGTATATGTGTGTGTGACCTGTTTACCAACATAATATGCAATGTATGTTGTCATATGACTGAATAAATGGAAATAAATAACTACACTGGTTTGATCACCCTTTTTACAAGCAAGAAAGTATTTCAGACCTATTCTCACCTCACCAGATTATCAGGCTTTGCAAAGACCATCCTGCAAGGCACAGGCCAAGGAGGTAGACGAAGAGGGAGACCGAAAAAGAGGTGGGAGGACAACATTCGAGAATGGACTGGTCTGACACTTAGCGAAGCCATCAGGGTTGCTGAGGACAGAGAAAGATGGAGTACGCTGGTTAAACGATCATCTGTAGTGCCCCTACGACCTCCGAGTTACGGGACAGGATAGGATAGGATAGGATTCTCAAAAGTCTTCTTCTGTCTCAATCTTTATCAGTAAAGCGAGGCGGCAGGGATAGCTCAGTGGTCAGAGCGCACGACTTGTGTGAGTGCGTCTTGGGCGACGTGGGTTCGAATCCTGACTTCAGCAAACTATTTTGTGACTGCTGGATATTACGGGCCAGCGCCTTGAGAAGCTCTCTGAGCTTGTAAGTGCGCTATATAAAAGAAATCTCTTTTTTTTTTTTTTTTTTTTTAAAGACTTCATTGCTTGTTTTATGCTATGAACTGTTTAACAAACGAGGCTTCGTTTTGTTTTGTTTTTTCAAATTTTCTTCCATGAGATTCTTTTGGCGTTTAGAAAGCCTGCTTTCAATGTGTTCAAAGATGTTCACTTCGATAATGTTAATAGTTGGTCTGAAATTAAAATAGTGCTTTGACCTTTGTCAGATTCACCGTGTAATGTACATTGTCCCATCTGAATACATAATATTTTATTTTTTTCTCATCAACACAAGCGAATATTTTTTTTGTTTCATTTAATTAATCTTAACACGTTTTCTCTCTTCCTTTGTCAAAATACAACATCAGCAGCTGCTGCTATAGCAATTGTCACAATTAACAAGCTAGCGATGATGACAATGCTGGTAATGAAGAAAAGTAGAACCTGTGAACTAACCATGTCTGATAAGTATGTCAATGATGATGATGGGGACGAGAATGAAGAGGACAACGACGACGATAATGACGATGAAGTTGATGATATGCGAACTTTGATGAGCGACCGAACGAGGCTAGGGATGTAAATACAGATGTGAAATTGGACAGGAAAAAAAAATAACGAATGCTGATGCGATTCATGACAGGCTCAAAACGTCAACGTTTTTGTTTGATTATCAAACAAAGCGATCTCAAACCCTGCGGGGAAAGTGTTGGTGTATGTATATGTGTGTGTGTGCGTGTGTGTGGGTGTGTGTGTGTGCAAACATGTACGTCATTATAGGCATTAGCGTGTACAAAAGCAAGATAATTAATGTGAGGATGCTGTTCCTTAACGTCGAAATACATCTATTAACGACTTAGTCGGGCGTTAATAGCTCCTCGACAGCGAGGATCAGCTGGTCGGGAGCCGTGGCGTTCAGCTCGCCAACGCTGTACATGAACATAAAACTATTACCTTCTTAAAGCAGCAGAGCATGCCTATAGCGCGGGCATTAAAGAGACGATGGGATACAATAATAGGATAATTAGATCTTTAGTTTCTTTACGTCGGTGCATTGTGAAACGCTAGTAGTATACTATAATTTTAAAATTGATCTTTGTCTGTGAATGGGCATTTGACAAAAATCCATATATAGCATCCTTGAATACGAGTGGCTATTAAGAGCACCATCTAAGATGTAAGGCCTACTTTCATGCACCTAATCTAAGCATTTACCAGCATATTATGAAATTAAAGGATAAAGGTAACGATAGTTATGCTTCATCAATTTGGTGTCACAAGTCTGAACCGAGATTTTAAGCGGAGCAAGAAATATATGAAGCCATTATTCTGCCTTTAAGCTTGTATTACTCTGAGTGCGAAGATGCTTTATATTCTTTTGGTGTGTGTATGTGTGTGTTAGTATGTGTTGGTGTGCAATTGAATAAACGCACAAATGGGTAGCAGACCTTGTCTTTCTTAGTAACAAATGGGTTTTTTTTTGCTTGGAACCCACTTTTTTCCAGGACCCCACTTTTTTCTAAGTGCGCGGGAGTGCTCTTTTAATTTTAGTGCATGGGAGTGCAGTTGTAGTGCATGAGAGTGTTTTAAGTACAAGGGAGTGCTCTATCAGGGACGGAGAAAATACAGTCAATTTTCGGAGAAATTTTGAAGAAAATTCGACTTATTTCGTCGCCTACAGGAGACGAACTAGGTCAACTTTTTAGACGGAAAGAGCCAATTTTGCATTAGATTCTTACATTTTTAGAAGAAGTTTGCGTTCTTTCCGTCAAAAAATTACTTTCCGATTCCTACATTCTTAAATAAACCCAGTTGTGATGTATTGCAAGTATGTGGGTGTGTGTGTATGTGTGTTTGTGTGTATTGGTGGGCATGTAGAAACGACGTTACTCTGAAACACATGAAACTCTACATGGTTTCTTTTGACATTTTTTTTACGGCCCCGGCCCCGTTAATTTGACGTCAAAATAGTGCTCCGTAGAGTTACAGCTGTTTTGGGACTATGGTTAGGTTAAGGGTTAGGGTTTGGTTTAGAGTTTAGGGTTAGGGTTAGGGTTAGCTTCAAAAAATTGAAAATGTCAAAATAATGTCGGAAAGTGTGTCAAAATAATGTATGTAGAGTTTCACAACAGTCATCACAACGTCGTTTCTACAAAAATGTGTGTGTGTGTGTGTGTGTGTGTGTGTGTGGGTGGGTGGGTGTGTGGGTGTGTGTGTGGGTGTGTATGTGTGTGTGGGTGTGTGGGTGTGTGTGTGTGTGTATGTGTGTGTTTGTTTTTTTAACATCCGCCTTCTTCAAAATATAAAACGTTAAGATTGGCTCCTGTGATAGCTGTTCTTCCCTGTTTTGTTTCTGCACATGTGATATACACATCTAGGCGTTAGTCGTAGTTGACTTGACGAAGTGTTTTTTTTGTTACGAAGCAAACGTTCTACATTAATGTACATCGGAGTTCGAGATGAAAACTGCGCAAAAACGCATAAAATATAAATTCCCGCTCAGATAAGAATAATATTTGCTTGTATATTATTACTTTTAGCAGAAACATTGGGCGAATAAGGTTAAGTGTACGCTTGACAATTATGGGTTTTCATATGTCTGGTCAGATGGAGTTGGGAATGAAAAAATATTTCTGAAAACTTTGAGGCAGAGAATGATTGATTGTTATCATCAGCAGTGGAATGCAAAATTGAATGGAAGTGAGAGGTTTGAATTCTATCGATCTTTCAAGTCATTACTATGCCCAGAAAAGTATTTAGCTAAACTAACGATAAATAAGTTTAGAGTGTTTTTCACCAGATTCCGGTTAGGTCTTACTGATTTGAAAATCCATCATAGATACACTGCAGTTAACCCTTTGTGCATTTATTGTGATGTTATAGAAGATGAATGGCATTTCTTTTTTGATTGCTCACTGTATGTTGATTTAAGAGCAAAATATCTGTCTAAACACATCGTTGGTATGAACCTGAGAGATCGTATACCTATAATTGTTTGGAAACGTCTGTTGAGTAATGAAAGTGTCGAGGTTACGAGAGATATTGCAATGTATGTTTTCTATGCTTTGAAAGAAAGAGAGAGGGTTATGTCTGTGACTTGAGGAAAGCTGATGTGAAAATTTTGTATAATACTTATTGTTTCACATTTCTGCTCCCGATTTTTTATTTGCTCACGTACCCACTTATTGTATGTCTACAGGCCGGAGGCCTAATTCTTTTTTGACCGAATAAATTTCTTGTTCTTGTTCTTGTATATTATTACTTTGGAAGAGGGATAGGGTGCGAGGGTGGGTGAGGTGGTGATAGGGTGAAAGGGGCGCGGGGGGGGGGTAAATTTGCGATAATTAAATCTACACTTGGTGTTCGACCATTGGAAATGTTGTCTGTTACAAGCGCTGGGTGAGTTATATCCCTTTAGGATACCTGTACAGCCGCGAAAAAACAAGGTGTTACCGATCTTGCCTCAACTCTAGTGCTAGCTTGTGTTGAAGGGTTGCTTTGTTAAATTAACGTCCCCGGACACAAAAGCGTATAAGGGAACAGGGTGTTGAAGGGCTTTGCTGTTACTGCTTATATGCGGGTTGTTCTTGGCCTTTTGCAGCAGATGGTGAGTAATGGCTGGATAGTAGGAAACTAGCGAGGTGACGTTAAACAAGGGACCGACCGTCTTTATAAGGCTGCGTACAGGTAAACGCATATTTTAGAGAAGTAATGTTGACTAATAAACTGTTATATGATCATGCTATCTAATGTGAAATTTGTTTGTCGGTTTTTTTTTCGTTTTTTGATGAGGAGGGGGGGGTGGGTGGGGAAGAACGTGGTTGTGTGGGGAACGACCTCAAGACAACATAAAGACGGAGATTATAGTTTCAACATTGCGATTTTATCCACACAAACAAATCTACATGAAAGATAGCACAAGTAAACTGAATGCGTGTTTTTGTTTTTTGTTTGAAAGGTTGATTGTATCGATTTATTTTGTACAGTGTTAAAGATAATACAATTAATGAGGTGTGATGAGGGCGAAGATAATGATCATAGACAGTGCATAGCTTCAAATATTTAGTAGCCATTGTATCAGACAATGGGTCCCGACATTAAGTCCTTTCCAGGATCGCACAAACAACTGCTGCCCTGGCAAGGTTGAACCCCATTTGGAAAGACAGGACCATCAGCCTACATTCCAAGGTAAGACTGCTGCGCTCCCTTGTCATCTCCATCTTCCTATACGCTTGCGAAACATGGACCCTCACAGCAGATCTACAACGAAGAATACAAAGCATGGAGATGGGGTGTTACAGAAGACTTCTGGGCATTTCCTATACCCAGCACATCACCAACGACGAAGTCCGACATACCCTCACACAAGCCATTGGACAACACGATGACCTGCTCACAGTAGTGAAAAAACAGAAACTCTGATGGTATAGCCACGTCACCAGATCCTCAGGTCTTGCAAAGACCATCTTTCAAGGCACAGTGCATGGAGGTAGAAGAAGAGGGAGACCGAAAAAGAGGTGGGAGGACAACATTCCAGAATGGACTGGTTTGACACTGAGCGAAGCCATCAGGGTTGCTGAGGACAGGGAATGATGGCATAAACATCATATAATGTGCATTGAAACATCAAGAGATTATTCAAAACTTGTGATCTATATCTATGAACTACTGAGGTCAATGGTACTGAGAGGGCAGCCTAGGGAAAGAACCTGTGTCTAAACCTACTGGTTCTAACTTTTAATGGCCTGAAAAATTTGCCTGACGGGAAGAGTTCGGACAGGTGGTTGGCTGGATGAGATGGATCGCGATTCCCCCACTAATCTTGCAATGTTGCGGTTATCCAAGCGTCCGCGATCAAACTCAGACACCGGAAGAAGGACGCAATCTCCTTTTTTGTTTGGAAGCTGAGGCGCGCAACATGTTCGCACGACTTTCCTCAACTTACTATATTGCACACTTTGCTGAGTTCAAATTTGACTTGTAGATAGCTGATCGAAGGGGATGGGGAAGTAGAGAGGGGAAGAGAGAGAGAGAGAGAGAGAGAGAGAGAGAGAGAGAGAGAGAGAGAGACAGACAGACAGACAGACAGACAGACAGACATTACACATAGTTGCCGAGTTCGAGTAATGTACAAACTACCCTTTACGCGACGTTATTTGGCGATTTCGCAAAATTGCCGAGTACGCGAAATCAGCAACGTTTATATATGTGAGTGTATATAGATAGATAGATAGATAGATAGATAGATAGATAGATAGATAGATAGATAGATAGATAGATAGATAGATAGATAGATAGATAGATAGATAGATAGATAGATAGATAGATAGATAGATAGATAGATAGATAGATAGATAGATAGATAGATAGATAGATAGATAGATAGATAGATAGATAGATAGATAGATAGATAGATAGATAGATAGATAGATAGATAGATAGATAGATAGATAGATAGATAGATAGATAGATAGATAGATAGATAGATAGATAGATAGATAGATAGATAGATAGATAGATAGATAGATAGATAGATAGATAGATAGATAGATAGATAGATAGATAGATAGATAGATAGATAGATAGATAGATAGATAGATAGATAGATAGATAGATAGATAGATAGATAGATAGATAGATAGATAGATAGATAGATAGATAGATAGATAGATAGATAGATAGATAGATAGATAGATAGATAGATAGATAGATAGATAGATAGATAGATAGATAGATAGATAGATAGATAGATAGATAGATAGATAGATAGATAGATAGATAGATAGATAGATAGATAGATAGATAGATAGATAGATAGATAGATAGATAGATAGATAGATAGATAGATAGATAGATAGATAGATAGATAGATAGATAGATAGATAGATAGATAGATAGATAGATAGATAGATAGATAGATAGATAGATAGATAGATAGATAGATAGATAGATAGATAGATAGATAGATAGATAGATAGATAGATAGATAGATAGATAGATAGATAGATAGATAGATAGATAGATAGATAGATAGATAGATAGATAGATAGATAGATAGATAGATAGATAGATAGATAGATAGATAGATAGATAGATAGATAGATAGATAGATAGATAGATAGATAGATAGATAGATAGATAGATAGATAGATAGATAGATAGATAGATAGATAGATAGATAGATAGATAGATAGATAGATAGATAGATAGATAGATAGATAGATAGATAGAATGGTGCGTCAGACTGCATGAATGGTCTGTTTCCTGTTCAACAAAATTAATTATCTCAAGTGCCATTTGAATGAAGAGCGCCACTTATCAAGTCAGTGCTATCTGCTATCTGCATCTATTCTAATGGTAATTGCAAATTGTGGAAAAATGATAATCTGCTTGCAATCGACATATTCAGTTGAAATACTTAGGGTCTCTTAACCACTGAACACTCTAATAATAATAATAATAATAATAATAATAATAATAATAATAATAATAATAATAATAATAATGCTATATATGCGCTTTTCCCCACACCAAGCTCAAAGCTCGGCGATCTGTACCAACGTACATGCTCACATGTTGCACCACTCTCTGACACACAACGAACACACATCTATAACTCAAACATGGCGTAAAGGCATTGAGATCGCTATTCGAAGAAGGAATGGAAACCAAATTTTTATTTTTAAATTTTTTAATTGCCTGCATCCAATACTAATACGGAAGGGAGGAAGTGAGAAAACTGTAGTACCCGGAGAAACCCCTCGGTGACCTCAATAGTCTCGTACCTAAGTCAGGTACGTTCGCCCCTTACGGGAATCGAATCCGCGATCTTCGGAATAGAAAACCAGCGACTAATCCACTGCGCCACACCTTTTCGTGGTAAAGTGCCTGTAGAAGCACATGATGACAAAGACCCTTTAATTATGATGACGGCGAATCCAAATAATTTATTTCTGGAAGTGACCTAAACTATAGTTTGTAATAAAAAAGAAAAAGAAAAAAAAGTATAATTATTGTAAAGTTAAGATTTGGTATATTTTAAACAACTGTGTGTAGGCTTATGTTTTGTGGCCGTGTGTGTGGTGTGGTGTTGAGGGTGAGGAGAATGGCACGCGGAGCGAATGCTGCTTCGAGTTTTGCAACCAAACCCTGTTTATATTTGAAACCCTCCTGGGTGTCAACAGGTCTATTTTCTTACCCTAGCTGCGTTTTATCAATATGCAGCCAAACACCCGTACAACGAACGCGAACAATTCTAGCAGAGGGCAATGAACCTCTTGTCATTTTGTATATTTAAATCATGTTATATGAAATAAAAGGACAAAGTTCCAAAGTTCCAAGGAGTTACGACATACGTAGTCTACACTGGTAGGCTACGTGCCATACATAAGGCGTACGCATCAGCAGTCTCTGTTGGCTGTTTGGAAGCAAGAAAAAGGATACGCTGGGGCAAGAGAGATAGAAATGGAAGGGATAGAGAGAGATAGATAGAGAGAGAGAGATGGGGAGGGAGGGAGAGAAGAGAGAAAAAGAGCGAAGGAGGGAAGAGACAGACAGACAGACAGACAGACAGACAGACAGACAGACAGATAGATAGACAGATACAGAGATACAGAGAGATACAGACAGACAAAGATGAGAGAGAAGTGGAGGTGGTTGTATCAAAACAATGATTCTTATTCCACTTGATATTATCTCTTTTTCATTAACTCAACAAATTCCATCAACACTTTTTAAGCAAAACAATTTACATACAGCTTATACAAGCCGCAAAATAACTCATACTACAGGTCTCATCAAATAGGAAATAGTCATATAACTAAACCGACATTTGTGGAAACATTTACACGAACAAAAACATGTTTAATTGTTTGAATATCATAACTTAAAGACATTTATCAAACATTGAAGATGTAGTCGATAACATTAATAAACTGAATAGTAACAATTAACCTGTCCTTAAGAACTGAAGAAAGGGTTTTTATTTCAATTGGTGTTGTAACTTGCTTTTCCTTTTTCTACCTGGAGTACTTATCATCTATGGCCAGGTTTTATTACTTCCTTCTTTTCCATCAAGCACGTTGCCAGCGTCGTTGTTGTCTGTGAGACTGAGGTACTCCCCGCTGTCGCAGAAAGTGAGCATCAGAGACTTGTCCGTCGCCTTCAAACAGTTGGGAGGGCTGCCAGGGACAGACTCATTTGTGGTGATGGTGTTGCTGGTTCGATACCCGATAGCCTCGTCGCTACGTCCCGTGGGTCGCATCAAACCTCCTACAGCTCCTAACAATGCTGCAGAACTTGAGGTATCTTCGTGATTACCGTCGTCGTCGTGTTCATCTGTATAGTTTTCAGCAGTGATCTTTCGGTCTGCTCTTCCTACGCCTAAAGGTTTCTTTCTTAAGATTTTGCTCGCCGATACCTGGCTGTCGTCCGTGTTGTTGTCGTGGACGATGAATGTCTCCAGATGGTCGTCGTCGCTGGTGTGGTAGTACAGGTCGTCGTCGATGTAGTTGGTGGAGTGGTCAAAGTCGGCGCCACTGCTGACCTGCCCGCCCAAGCTGGATTTACTGTGGCTTGTGCTGGTGCTGGTGCCGCTCTTGTTCTTTGTACCATTGCGAGGAGAACGGTACATTCCACTTTTATTTTCACTGGCTTTACTGCTCTTGCTGAATTGAGCAGAGAGTGTCTCTTTGCTATGGACATCAGGTGTATCATAAATATTTTCTGTGCTGCCTCCAACATTGGCGGCAGTTCCTTCTGTGCTGGAAACTTCTCCAGATTTGGGTGTAGTATCAGTCATAACGCTGCTTACGTCACCAGTGAGAATGCTAATTTCAGAAGGATCCCGGTGATCAGTCTTGCTAATTTTAGACTGACCGCATCCTGAATCAATGCTCTCTGGCCGCTTGATCGGTTTAGTTGAAACTGCGTTCTCGGGTAACTGATAGGATTGCACGCTGAGACACTCTGACTTGTCAACGAGTTCCTGGCGTGGGTAAGGCTCCTGGGAGAATTTGGATTTCATGTAGGTTTCTTCAGAAGGTAGATACTTTGGAACGCTGCTGCTTAGTCCGTTACTGCGTTGCGGATTGCATCTGCGTGACGCCCGCTGTTCGATGAACTTGACGCCAGTGGGGTTGTGCATGGGGCAATGAAGTTCGGCTTCAACGAAATGATGCTGGTGAAGAGCACCGGATCTATATACACACGGAGTCGGAAGGTCACCGCGCGAGATAGATGTGGATTCCAAGCGGTTGAGGTTGCTGCGGCGTGGGATTAGAGTGTAGGTTGTTGGCGTGTTTGGCCCGCTCGGGGTTGGATGATCATCAGTCAAAGATCGCCAGCTTTTTGGGGCGCAGCTTTCTCGTTTGCGCCTGAATTCCCGCGACAGCTCGTTGTCCATCATGAATGTATATACGGACTGGTCGGGTGTCGGGGCCGACAGACCAAGGATTCTGCCTCTTCTTTCATCGCTATCGTTGCCGCATTTCTGGCAGCTGCAGTTTCCAAAGTGTCTCCAGATCTTGGAGCCATCCTCGCTGTCAATGCTGCTGTCACGTTTTTTTTCTTCCTTTCCCTGTCCAGCTGACACCTTTCTCCTTTCTCTCTTTATACCAACCGCCCTCTGTCGGCGTGAACGACGGGGCCTACTTTCACCGCCAGCTGTCGATCCATCATCACGTCGCGATCCGTCTTCTTCACCGCTTCCATCAACGGCTCTTTTCGCCCCTGCTCTGACATCTCTGCTATAGCTGATGCCGCTTCCGGCGACAAGCAGCTGCCGACGGCGACGGGAGGGGTGAAAGAGGTCACCATACACGCAAGCGGAGGGGGCGTCCAAAGGATCCAGGCTAGAATCGGACGGACGACGTGGGATGGCAAGGACTGAGAGGATGACGCCAATGAGGAGGCACAGGCATGAGGTGACGGTGCAGAAGATCTGGGACAGCAAAAGAGCGTCATTGGAACGCAACAGCGTGACGCCCAACCAGAGTAGTAGCTCGGCATACAGGGCAGTCACACCTGCAAAATAGATTACACAAAATATAAACACTGCATAAAACATAACATTCATCCTATACGCCAAATTAAATTACTGTTGTAAATTAAACTTTTTTAAAATCTTGTTTTTCTTTAACTTATACTTTAAGTGTTATAATTCCTAGTTTAGTCATGCCTTAATTTGGTCGTTTGCTTTATATACCCTTATTTCGATGTACATATTTTATTGTCAATAATTGGTGTTGGATCGCTGGTATGTCTGAGAATGTTTATATGAATGAATGTTGATGCTATATCTGATGTTTTATTCATGGACTATGATATTGTCCTTATGTTTTTCCTCCAGTAGTGCAAAACTCACTGTCAATTTGAAAAGGATCTGTGAGACCAAACTGTGGGTTACAAGTTAGTCCCTTTAAAATCGCCATGGTCAACCGAAATTCCCTTCAGAAAACAACAGAAGACTTGGGGTCAGTGGTCGGTACTAATGATACATACATCCTGAAGTTGCGACAAACTGTCATTTGAAAGTCGATGACCATGCGAAAATAAACTTATAAACAATGTAAGCCAGAAATGGTGCAAACACGTTAAACACCGCACAGGAAGTGTTAGCGAGGACATCAAAGCATTCACGCTGTTAGCCAGAGAACAACAAGATGGCAAGCCCATTCAAACGTATTTCCAGATACCCACGCACATTTGCGAACCTTTAAATCAAGTTGTGCTCAGTCCTATTCACGATAAAAAAAAAAAACAACAACAATAGATGCGTATATGCGTAGATACACTATCTACAGGCAAGCCCATATAGGCATTTGTTCTTTCTATGATGGCTTCTTATATATAAACCATTTTCAAAGTCATTTTCTCGGTCGGCCTTAGCAACTGGGGTATTTTCAAATTGCGACTGGCTTCTTCCTAATGTGAACTTCTCAAGGGGTGTCTTTGTGACTGCCCAAGCAGTACATATAGACTGCACTCAGTGTTGTCTATGCATTCAAGGCCAAACCTCATCTGATGAGATCTTTGGTAAAGATCGAAACGCGTCAGGAGAACCAAACTTTTTGAATGCAATTGTAGCCTACTGCTTTTGAGCTCTTTTAGCTCACGACGTAGCGCATGGAATTGAAAGCTAATATATCCAGAGGTGCCAACCCCCTAATCTTCTTGTCAGTATTTCCGGACCCGTTTGTCAGTATTTTTTAACACTTGTCAGTATTTTTTTTTCTCGCAAAACCTAGCCTATGACACTATAAAGTAACGACAGGCTTCCCTCTGAAACAGAAGGCTATTTTCAATCCTCTAAAATCACGATAAAAATCAGATTGTTGAACACCACACTTGTTTTACTCTAAAATCACCATGAAAATCAGCTTGTTGAACACAGCGACGTTCAGTGAGTGCAGGAGTACTATTATGAGACCAGAAACCGGTACAGAAGCACCGCTGGTAAAGATAAACGATCGGCAACTTTTCTTCCGTATTTTTATAAAAAGCTACCGTATTTCCGTATTTAATTCACTTCGCCGGAATTAAATACAGTCAATCCGTACTGGTTGGCACCATCGTATTTTTGGTCCACCTTTGAGAGCAGGATAATTATTTTCTATTGATGTTTAAATCAATTTGCCTCCCTTGGCTTGTTTTTATTCCTTGCTCCTTAATGGTTGCTATACGGTGGTAGCCATTTAAAGAGAATTCATAATAAATTAATTAAATTAATAATAAATATATATATATATATATATATATATATATATATATATATATATATATATATATATATATATATATATATATATATATATATATATATCATAGAAGCCAACATAGAAAGAACAAATGCGTATATATTTTAAACTTATACTGTTTATTGGCGTAAGTATGTATGAAAGAGATGGGAGCACCTCACGTCACATTGCAATCAATCAATCTTTAATTTAATGTCTGTTCACACATTTAGGTGATATTAGACACAATAACATATAATAATTTATATAATTATTTGCGTTAAATACATGAATGATTATTTTTTGCCCAGCTCAGACCAACAAAAGTTAAAAATTAGTCACATTGCAAGAACTATCGGCAGTGTAGATGCTGCCTTCTCTGTATCGAGGCTTACTTGCCATAGTTTCGTAAGAAGCATGAATATTGAAGTTTAACGTCCACATTCAACACTGGCGATGTGCATGCAGACGGGAAGAGGGCCAATGGATTTAAGTTAACACTGAACCACCAGAGCAATCATTGTTTTAAGGTGAAAAGGGGAAAATGGCTACTGTTATTTTGTCCACCACGGGATTCTAACCTGGGTCATCAGTGTCCCAGGTAAACGCTCTAAACACAGAGTTGCGGCGGCGGTGGACTCGTAAGAAAGAAAGAAAGACAGAAAGAATGTAAACAAGAAAGAACGACCAAAAAAATAAACGGAAAGGAAATAACGTGAAAAAAAGAAATAACAAAAAAAGAAAGATTGAAAGCAAGCGATAACGACAAAAGGTTAGAAAGAAAACGAAATTCAAAGAGCTTTGGTATTATCATCATCATCATCATCATCATCATCATCATCATCATCATCATCATCATCATCATCATCATCATCATCATCATCATCATACAGATTGCTACCAGTGTAAAGCGCCTTTTGTTCAATCAAACTCTAAGCGCGTCGATCTGATGGCTTTGCGGGGAGTCTTCAGTGCGAGCCTATCGCGTATGTGTGTATCACAAGCGCTGGTATCTGGACACACGAGCGCCTTTGCCTGTGACGCGTCTCCATTTGGTTATCTATAATACGTGCGCCTATGCATCGCGTGTCCAGTCACAGGCATAGGCGCTCGCGTGCCCAAATACAAGCGCCTATGCCTGTGATGCGTCTACCTTTGGTTATCAACAATACGTATGATAGATAACCAAAGGGAGACGCGTCACAAGCATAGGCTCTCGCGTGCCCAGTCACAGTACAGACATAGGCGCTCGCGTGTCCAAGCAAGCGCCTGTGGTGCGTGTGTGTGTTTCACACCTTTCTATCCTCCCTTATCTAGTTTTATGGTATAGAGTTCTTATCATCACCTTTGAACATTGATTATTGTTTGATTTATTGGCTGTTTTCAGATTTACTGTTTTGATTGTAAAGTATTCAATTCAATTCAATTCAAGATTTATTCGCCAAGTGACATACATACAGTTATAGTACACACGACACAAAGAATGCTTTAGATCAGCGGCACGCATGCACAAGATACATAACAAACAAATAAAGCATAGATCTAGTGCGACCTATGTAACCTCCAGTATAGACTAGACAGCAGACCCACCACGCCTGACTAGAACACTCATGTGTACATAGAAATACAGACATTAACAGACACAACCGATTTACAGATAACAAAACATGCATGATCGTAACGTACATCGTCGGACACAGCAAATATACAGATGACCAAAATAGATTCGCACGCATAAGCACACTCCCGCAATTCATGACTAGTATGACTATACAAGAGCACACAATAGAGAGCAGTCTAAGTAATTCCTACATCGTATAGTATTGGGTGAGTAGAAGTTAGTGTATGTGTGTTTCAAATGTGATTTTTAATATGTTTAAAATAATTGTACCTATAAAACTGATAATTCTAATACCTGACTGGAATAGTGAATTTTGTTTTCTTGTTATATCAGTATTGTAACCCTATCGCCTATGCTGTGTAATGCCCTTTTGTAACAAGGCATACAACTGCTTGGAAAGATCAAAGCGGAGTATCGTGAATTCTTAATGTACATGAATTTAAAATGTGATTATTGTTTATTCTTCCCCTATATGAATTTAACATGGGATTATTGTGAATTCTTCATGTATATCAATTTAAAATACGACACTGCGCCTGCTGTAATTCTTGTAATTCCTTTTGGTGTACTAAAGTTGTATTGTGTTGTATTGTATTGTATTGTATTGTATTGTATAAGGCAGGAGGTAAATCAATGTTTAATTTGAAGAATTTCTCTAGAAATAGGTCTTGAGGATACTGAAAATAGACAGCGAATGTCATTGACACGATTGTGTACTTGTGCGAAATGATTGTGCGCTTGTGCAAAATGATTGTGTACTTGTGCATGCGCACTCGATCTGTGCATGTGAAGGTGCACAAGCATTGCATAATTATGTGTGTGGGGGAGTTCGTCCAAACAAAGTATAATGATTTCGTGCGAGCGACAAGCGAACAGAAACGTAACTAAATATAGTATGAGCATGTGTCGCCTCTTAGACTCCTTGCATCATACTACAAAGTCCTCACAATCCTCACACGCAAGTTCCTTTTTTTAACAGATAGCGTCTTTTTCAAACTGGTAACTTGTTTATTTCGAGTGCGTATCTCAATCTCCTACGTTCTTTCTCTCTTTCTAATGCCTATTGGTTTGTCAGTGCCTGTTTCTAAATTAACGACTATTCAGTCCAGTTGCGACAACGTTTCTCTTACCTGCGATGACACCGCAAGACAAAGGCTTAATCATTGGGGACGTCAGCAAGCGATTGCAGCATAGATGACGTACGCAGACGACGCAGCCAAAGACTGTCAAAACCAGTGCCAGACAACGCGCCACCATTGCAATGTATTCCAAAGCTGGAAGAAAAATTGTTGGTGAATCTAAGAATTTCACAATGAAACAAAGTTTATGACTTCACAATGAGGCTGCAAAGTAACTTGAATATCAAGAGTTATTTATTGTAGACGAACATCTTCATCGTTTAATTACTGTTATTACTGAAATTAAGTAGACCTTTCACATCTTCACGATTTTTTTGTTTTGTTTGTATTTTCAAATTGACCGGTCGGTCGCTCTATTGCTCGCAATATCCTATAGCTCCCATTCCTATTTCCTTTTTTTAAAGTCTCCCTCCCTCCTCCTCCCCTCTCTCTCTCTCTCTCTCGCTCACTCTCTCTCTCTCTCTCTCTCTCTCTCTCTCTCTCTCTCTCTCTCTCTCTCTCTCTCTCTGGCACTCTCTTTCTGCCTTCATCTCCTCCCCCATCACCTTCACCTGCTTCGGTCTTTTTGCTTGAGACTATCACTCCCCGTGGGGGTGCCGGGGTTTTCAGTATAAATAGTATTCCCACTTTCTGGAAATTTAGTGCTTTAAATTCCCACTGTTGCTGTCTTTCTCCTTTGTGCTTTCTCATTCCTACTCTATTCAATCAATCTACTATACTATCTTCTTCTTCTTCTTCGCTAGACCAGTCACCTACCTTTTTTCTTGAAAACTCTTCCGGGACAATACTCCTCATTTATGTATGAGGTCTGTTGGATCAGCTTGGGAATATTGGACGCTTTCTGCCACATGGTCACTGGGGCTCCCTATGATATTATTTAGCAACGTAGGCATTTTATATGTATGTGTTTTATTGATATTGTATAATGATGTTTGTATTCTATTTTGTTTTTGTAAACGGGGGTTCGATAAATTAGAGTATAGCCTCAGCGTCCCCTGCGTGGGATGTCTTTATTGTAAAGTGACCGGCTGGTAGATTGCCTTCAGTGTTACCACTAGGGTTGTTTCGGCAGATCTTTTATGCAGATCAGGGGTGAGTCCTCTTTTACTTCTCTGGTCCTGATTTGGCTCGGAAGAGTCCGCTGGACCTAAAGCAATAACCATGTAATGTAATGTAATGCTTGAGACTATCAAGGTACAGACAAGTAGGCTACTGATTTGTTTGTTTGTTTGCTTGTTTTATGATGTATTACACAAACCATTGGACAACACGATGTTATGGCCACGTCACCAGATCATCAGGCCTTGCAAAGACCATCCTGCAAGGCACAGTGCAAGGAGATAGAAGAAGAGAGATACAGAAAAAGAGGTAGGAGGACAACATTCAAGAATGGACTGGTTTGACACATGAGGGTTGCTAAGGACAGAGAAAGATGGAGTACGCTGGTTAAACGAGCACCTGTGGTGCACCTACGACCTCCGAGTTACGGAATAGGATAGGATAGGTTTTGTCATGAACCTTGCAACACAACTTTGCCGATTGCAAAGGAATTCCTCACACAAAGGTGAACCTTCCACTGGACAAAGTAAGTATAAATAAATAAATACATAAAAATAACTCATACTCACAATAGGTATAAACTTCAGGAATCGACCGAAACGTCCATCCGGCTGAAGCATTTCTTTCTTCTCGCTCGCTGCTACTAACCCCACCCACCGAAGATGCAAACTTGCCTTTAATAATAACTGTTACCGCTGGCAACGACAACGATGATGGCAGTGTTGGCGATGACGGACGAAGTTTATTATTTGAGGAGCACAAAGATAAAATGAACCCCAGGAGGAAAAGGCCAGTGAAGATGATTAGATAGAAGAGGGCTGAGGTGTATCGTCTGCGAATGTAGGCAATCCATCTCAGTCTGTGGATTTGTCTGGATTGTCGAGCAGAGGTGGTGCTACTGTCGTTGTTGTTGTCGTCGTCGTTATTGTCGTCTGACGGCGGCAATCTGGCATACATGATACCGATGACGACGACGACGATAGTATGGAAAGACGACTTGATGAGATGTGACGAGACGAGGGCACGCACAGCTGTGTTTTATTATGTTACCGCTGCTCAGTTTATTTTCAGGTATGTTATTTCAAAGACGTATTTATTAGTATTATAAGCCTGACTGGAGCACTTTGTTGTACTTGTGGCTGTTCTATATTACATTGAGATAGCCATGTATAATTATACAATACATAAATAACACATCTGAATTCGTCATCCGTAATGTTCACGGTACCTCCATCGTGCATCCATTGCACATAACTTCCAATGAAACAAGGAATTGTAGTCTACTTTGCGATTGCTTCTACCATACTGACTTTATATGTAATTTTGCCAAAAGCATATAGAAAGTCAATAGATTTTGTTTTTAATTATGTTTGGTAATTTTTTTTTGCTATGTTTGTCTTGTTTTGAGGCAAGTGGTGGGTGAAGGAAAAGGGGGGGGGGGTGAAATTACTGAACACTAATCACTGATTCAATTTCAGACTATACGGCGCCCCCCCCCCCCCCCCCTGGGCTAGGAGCCTAATTTGATATTTGCTGTTTGATCATTTGTTTGTTTAATACAAAGGACAAAAGTTCAAAGAGAAATTATAACACTTTCTGCAACATGCCTATTTCCATCGATGGGTGAGAGAGAAAGAGAGATATATATTATATTGCAGACGCGAGAAGAATAAAAATGAAGAAGAGAGGAGAAAGAGCGAAAACGAGACAAGAGAAACAGGAACTTGGTAACTAACTTTTTTTTGTAAGTATTATATTATTAGGGATAAAAAATGTAGGCTAATTAGAAAGTCGACTCTTTCAATTTGTAATGCAGAGCTAACCTTTAACATTACATTTATGTATGTATAGAAAGAGTTAATCTGAGTTAGCGAGTGGGCGAGTGTGATAGAGAGAGAAAGGAGGAGGAGGGAGAGAGAGAGAGAGGGAGAAAGAGAGGTTCTGATTGAAAAGACAGCATAAGTTGAATACAAAGGGGCAGGTGGAGGAGGAGAATGAAAAAGAAGAAGAAGCAGAAGAAGAAGAAGAAGAAGAAGAAGAAGAAGAAGAAGAAGAAGAAGAAACAAACAAACAAACAAAAAGAAGAAGAAAAACAACAAGGAAAAGATGAAGAAAAGAAAAGAAGACGATGATGAAGAGGAAGAAGAAAGAGAAAGGAAGAAGAAGAAAAGACAGAAATGAAGAAGAAGAAAAAGAAGAAGAAGAAGAAGAAGAAGAAGAAGAAGAAGAAGAAGAAGAAGAAGAAGAAGAAGAAGAAGAAGAAGAAGAAGAAGAAGAAAAAGAACAACAACAACAACAACAACAACAACAACAACAACAACAACAACAACAACAAGAATAAGAACGAGAACAAGAACAAGAAAGAAGGAAAGAAGAAGACAGCGACGACGACGACGACGACGACGAAGAAAAAGAAGCAGAAGAAGAAAGAAAGAAAGAAGATCAAGAAGAAGAAGAAACATTTGTGTGAAAAAACAGTCACCAAACAATAACAAAGCAAAGCACCAAAAACAAGTCTGATTTTCCAAATATTGTATTTTCCTCTGTATTCTTCTTTCATTCATTGTCGCTCTGGTAAATAACAACATCAGTGTTTCCAAGATAACGAAAATAAACGCACATTTTGACACTTTGAAATAATAATAATACTTATACATGTAATAATAATAATAATACTAATAATAATAATACTAATACTAATAATAATAATAATAATAATAATAATAATAATAATAATAATAATAATAATAATAATAATAATAATAATAATAATAATAATAACAATAATAATAATAATAATAATAATAATAATAATAATAATAATAATAATAATAATAATAATAATAATAAGAATAAGAATAATAAGAATAATAATTCTGAAGTTCGACGTTCGACGTATTAACTGTAAGAAGAAGAAGACGAACAACAACAACAAAAACAACAACAACGACTTCGACAACTACGACTACGACGACGACAAAATCATGGAGTCAACATGGATATAGTCTAACTTGAGAGGGAAAGAGGAGGAGACCACTACACGAGATGAGAACTTATATTTATACGACTAGCTGAAGATTTTAGAGTTACATAGCGCACACACTGTCTTTAAGTTTGAAGACATGCTTTGGGTGTGGAACAACCATTGTGGAGACCAATACCGATAGTTTTCTATTTAAAAAAAAATTAAAAATAATAATAATATATATATTATTTTAGTAATAATACTAATAATACTAATAATAATAATAATAATAATAATAATAATAATAATAATAATAATAATAATAATAATAATAATAATAATAATAATAATAATATTTCATTATTTAGTAGTAGTAATTATTATCATTGTCATTAACTGGTATTATAAATGGTATGAATATCTGTTCGTTTTGGGAGAGGTGGGGGAGGGTTCGGGGTGGGGGATAGTGATGGTCGAATGCGCTAAAACATTGCAATCCGCATGACAAAACCAGCGTGCAAACCACAACCTGCTAATAATAATAATAATAATAATAATAATAATAATAATAATAATAATAATAATAATAATAATAACGAAAGTAGTAGTAGTAGTAGTAGTAGTAGTAGTAGTAGTAGTAGTAGTAGTAGTAGTAGTAGTAGTAGTAGTAGTAGTAGTAGTAGTAGTAGTAGTAGTAGTAGTAGTAATAATAATAATAATAATAATAATAATAATAATAATAATAATAATAATAATAATAATAATGCAGGATGCTTTCACGCGATTTTTCTTCAGCAAAACTCAAAGCGCGGCGATCTGAAAAGATCGCTATTACAGAAGGCGGAAGAGAAATCGTTGCTTTTTCTTTTCTTTTTCTTTTTTTGGAAATTTTAGATTGACTGCATCCAAAACCATTATTGAAAGGAGGGAGGAAACCGGAGTACCCAGAGAAAACCCTCGATGTCCTGAAAAGTCTCGTACCTAAGTCACGCAAGTTCGTCCCACGCGGGGCTGAAACCCGCGACCTTGGGCATACACACCGTAAGAGCATTTACGTCTCGTGTCTATGCTTCATGAGTGAGCTTGCATTGATGACTTCGCTGTAGGCAGCTATATCGTACTAGTCTATGCTACAACGATGACACAGGCGCACGAACACTCGAGGATAGGGCGCATGAAGTTGGAAATGCGTCAGTGCATAAAATTAACATGGTTTATTACAGGCGCATTATACAGTCTGTGTCTATGCCTGAAACTTTAGTATGCAAATGCTAACTACAATTTTTTTTAATGTTATTTTATGGTACGACGATCGCAGAGGCGCACAAACATTCATACGTGAAACTGCGCCTGTGCATTCAAATATTACTATGTCAACAACGCTTAAGGCGACGTTATATCTGAAATGTATGCAACGATCAACGATTATTATATTTAGACAATTTTTCACCAGATTCATCAGATTCACTGCAGAAAACTATCATCAGTCTGCCGGGAACGGTGGAGAGGTAGGGTGTGGTGGTGGAGAATGGAGGCAGAAACCATGGTAGGTCTAGATTAGTTAGTTAGTTATTCATTGCTTACAGGGTACAGCCAAATCAGGACCACAAAATCAAGATCACAACTTCGCTGAAAGAGGACTCACCCCTGATCTGCATAAAAGATCTGCCGAAACAATTCTAGTGGTAACACTGAAGGCACTCCACCAGCCGGTCACTTTACAATAAAGACATCCCACGCAGGGGACGCTGAGGCTATACTCTAATTTATCGAACCCCCGTTTACAAAAACAAAATAGAATACAAACATCATTACATACATATAAAATGCATACATTGCCAAATAATAACATCATAAGAAGCCCAGTGACCACCTGGCAGAAAGAGTTCAATATTCCCAAGCTGATCCAACAGACCTCACACACAAATGAGGAGTGTTGTCCCGGAAGAGTTTTCCAAAAAAAAGGTAGGTGATTTGTCTAGCGAAGAAGAAGATAGTATAGTAGATTGATAGAGCAGAGTAGGAATGAGAAAGAACAATGGAGAAAGACAGCGACAGTGGGAATTTAAAGCACTACATTTCCACATTGTGGGGATACCATGTATACTGAAACCCCAGGCACCCCCACGATGGGGGCGGAGGGTGGAAGGAGGGGAGGAGGGTAGGTTTAGATAGCGAACATTCACAAAAGAGAACTTTACATCAAAGTTCTAATAACAAGGAATTTAGCACTGATCCTTTGTCAGAGGTAGGACAATAAAACATAAAGCACAGTACCATTATCTGCAGAGCCAGCTGCACAGTAAACAAATAAGCTAATTAGACATAACAAAGGCATATATGCATACAAACAAATATACAAATAATTAACAAATAAACGTTTGATTGGCAACTCACCCCCCTAATAGCAATATCAATATTATATAGTTATCTTCCCACTCATAAACATAAATAACAAAATGAACAGGTAGGCTAAATTCTGCAAGTTGAAAGTGGATTTAGGTAGGCGGCAAAATCCGGCATTCGCTAGCTTGGACAAAACGGAGATCCTCAACAAGTTGTTCCAATGTAACATGATATTATAATTATATAACGGAAACATAACGTAAAAGTCGGTCATCAACGTCATCATCATCCCAGTTTTCTACTGGATGCAGTAATTGCAAAATGCTGAGGAAAAAGACACTGTATAAATATATTTAAGCTCCTTTCCAAAAGCCAGCACCTCCACAATAATTTGTCGAATTTTATTCATTTGTTGTAGGAAAACAAAAACAGGTTATCAAATTATTAACGCCTTCTCACGAAAATAAACAATTAGAATAAGAACAACAGATCATTATTCATACATAAACTTTTAAAAAAAATTATATACACTTCTTCCTAGCTTTCGGGTAGACGCGTCGTTTTATCTCAGTAGATCTTTAAAGATTATCTGATAAAATAAAAATAAAACCCGAATTCCATGAGTAGATGGAGGGTGTACGAACGCGATGCAGTTACATTCCTCAGAGAGTGTGTCTACAGAAACTGTGCATGCTCTCCGAACTATGTTGACGATGATGATGATGATGATGATGAGGATGAGGATGATGATGATGATGATGATGATGATGATGATGATGATGATGATGATGATGATGATGATGATGATGATGATGATGATGATGATGATTGTTCAGTTAGAACTGTAATACTGGTAAATTGTAAATGTTCAACAGACTCTTCATTATCATCTCCAGCATTCTAGCATCTGTTCATCGTCACCACGATCTCTAATAGGCAGGCACTGAATATCCATCTATCTATCTCTAATAGTCTTATGACTAAGATCAAAGTGTGAAACCGCCATCCAATCTAATGTCTATTTGTAAGGCGCACCATTCAATGTCGCGGAGGCATGCTCGGTCAGTTCACGTTTGAGCAGTTGTATGAAACCTTGTTCGAATAATTATATCAATCGAACGGCATTTATGATTCTGTTCTTCAGTTACCGACATTCTGAAATATGGTTTCAAAGCAAAATTATACCGATTTTAGGTTTATGGCTGGTTGCTCTTGCTTCAGTAGGTAACAATGAACCAGGCTCTAGCAAACGTTTAGGGCACTTGTAGCCCTGAAGCACGAAACTCTATAGGTTTAAAATAGGGCGAATTCTACTGTAAAACCATCCTATAGTGCTCAAAGATATAGTGTAGCTCTACCATTTTCAGCTGAAATGGTTTGTAGACCCATGAAACTGAATACTTGAAGTGATAAGCATCGTAGCTTTTAAGTGCAAGTTTATTTGTATGGAGTTGTAAGGAGAATATTTCGGTACGTGATTATCAGGTGGCCCGGTGGTACAATTGGTTAGGCGCCGGTTTTTTTTGTGCCAAAGGTTGAGGGATCGAATCCCGCAGGGGACGCGCTTAAGTGACTTAGGTACGACACTTTGGAGGATACCGAGGGATTTCTCTGCGTACTCCGGTTTTCTCTGTCTTTTCAGTAAAGGCATTGGATACAGTCAATCAAAAACTTGAAAACCACATTCGATTTCCATTCTGTCCCCTAATAGCGATCTCCCTGCCTTTTCACCACATGCTTGAGTGACAGATTGCGTTTGCTGTAAGCCTAGATATGTGAGAGTGTATGTAGCATGTGAGCGCGTATGTTGGTACCGATCGCTGCGCTTTGAGCCTGATTGTTAATTTTGTTCTTCTTGTCTTTTCTTGGGGTGTGGGAAGAAAAAGGAGGGGGGGCGGGCTGTTTATTACATTTTCTATTATTATTATTATTATTATTATTATTATTATTATTATTATTATTATTATTATTATTATTATTATTATTATTATTACATAGCTACAATTGTCCTTCAATGCTTCAACCTTGTCACGGGAATATTTTATATGGCTACATAGCCGCAATCCTCTTCAATGTTTCAGCCTTGGCGCGGTAGCATTGCTGTGTTTGCGTATTCAATCTGCTCTGGCTCATGCTCTATTTCAAGGGGTGGGGCTGAGGCAGCGGGCCTCGGTTTGTGAATCTGGAGGGAGGCATTTGCCATCAGCGGCATTTTCCCTACAGATGCCTCCTCATTTTCTTTATCACTGTCTGCGCATGAAGAGGAGATATGCCCATGCACTGCACACACGGGCTTGTGGTCAGTTCTGCAGGGGTTGTGTTGTAGGCAGGGAGAGCGAGATTGGTAGTTTGTACATGGGTGCACTGACAGTACTTTCACTGGCTTTGTTTCTGAACAGTCACAGTTGTGGGCTTTCTTTAGGCTTAGGTGTTCGTCGTCAGCTTCTGTAGGCACAGCCATGTAACAGCCTTTGTTCTGATTACGATAGGATAACCTGTGCGCCTGACAGTCATCAACGTCTTCTGAATCAGAGCATCTGCAGTCTTTCTTTGGAGCGCGGCTGCTTTCTAAATGCACGCAGCTGCCGCTTTTCTTGCCAACCGCCTTGCAGTCGACTTGATGGCTTTCCGTGCAGCACGTACAAACTCCGCCAAGACCTGCTATTTCATGCGCACTGTGCTCATGACACCAAGAGCAGGCGTGGACGAGTTTATTCGTGCTCAATTCGCAGGCTTGGTGAGCAACGTGGTAATGAAGAGAGGCGCAACTGTTTTTAGGGATAGAGATGCAGCTGGATCTTCTGGAGACCGAGACAGTCTGCGGTTCAGACAAGTAGCTGACTGACGTATGGGAACAGCTGCAAGGGCTGCCAGTGCCCAGAGCTTGAGCAGTCCTGCTGCAGACAGAGGCGATTGAAGGATGATGAGAGAGGAGGTCGAGGGGATTCTGATAGAGGTGGCTTTCGTCGCACGCGGAGCGAGGTCTCTGGGGTGGATATAGGAGCTGCGGGTGTGGATCGAGGAAGCCGGAGGTGGGTCGTTGAAGGATGGTGGCGGTGGTGGCGGACCGCGTGCCGTCTCGGTTCTGCACCACCACCAGCGCTTCTGACGAAGCAACACCGCCGCAAGACGACGAGTCTCTAGAGATGCCATCCAGCCTGCGAGTGCGTGCAGGGCTCCGCTCCATCTCGACCATCAACCCTCTGACTTCTGACCCCGAGGGCAGCGAGCGCGACCTCGACCTTGACGTCGATCTCGACCTTCTCTCTACAGTTTCGTCATCGGAGACGGCGAGTCTGTTATCCATACGACGCAGGTATTCTCTCCGACTGCTGTAACCACGGCGCTGACTGTTAGTGAGGCCAATGATGGCGGCGTCGAAAAGGACGAGGACACAGGCGGCCATATCCAGCCCGAAGGCCCAGGAATAGCGAATGTGGCGGCTGTGTCGTAGGGCTGTGGACGTTTTCACCAGGTACACAACCCCACTGATAATACCTACTGCACCTGCACACGTCAATACAAAACACTGGATTAACAATTTATCCCCTAGGAAACAGCTCAAAAAGTTACATTCACCGCGAGAGTGCATCACATTCCATCTCTATCTCAATAACATCATGTATTAGCACAGCATACACCGCTTCTGGA
Organism: Oncomelania hupensis; assembly: GCA_036898135.1. Lineage (NCBI taxonomy): Eukaryota > Metazoa > Mollusca > Gastropoda > Littorinimorpha > Pomatiopsidae > Oncomelania > Oncomelania hupensis. Next base: position 18,202,852 of record CM072512.1, on the reverse strand, counting down.
GTTATGTTACAATTTCCATTAAATTCTGGCTGTTGGACATGCAACATCGCCTTGAATGCGTCGATCATTACTTTATTAAGAGTGGGGCTATAATTATGTCAACCGTACAAAAAAAATGCGTTTAAGTCGCCTCGCAAGAGAGAATTGGACTATAGTAGTAGCAGCATCTAGGATGAATGTCCACTCACCTCCGAGTCCAGAGCTGACCTCGATGACCCTAGAGTAGCGGATCTGGTCCAGGCAGCAGTTCGTGAAGATGGCGTAAGCGCACGCTATCCCCATCCCCGACAGCGCTAAACACTGCATCACTTGCACAGCTTTGAACCAGCCTACATAAAAAGAATATTATACATAACTATGTAGCTTCGCACATTTATATGTTCTTTTGCTGGTCAGTTTCTTTGATCAGTTTTAGTATATAAATCTTAACGCAATGATGCGTCGTAAAATATTACTGTCAATTATATTATTGGTTGTGCTTTAAGAGCTTTTTTTTTTTTGGGTGGGGGTTGGTTATTTTGATTTTGGTTTGTTTGCTTGTTTTTCTCTTCTCTACAACCTTATTGTCTTATCATTTTGATTAAAAAGATATGAAAAGACATTAACTGTACTGGCAGTGCACGCGATTTTCTCTTCTACTAGACTTTAAAAAAAATTATTTAGTGCGTCTTTCTAAAGAAGATAAAGAAGCGAATAACGTGCTAAGACAGAAATCGAATGTCTTTATTAGATTGCATGCACTTTATACACGTATATTTGAATCCGTAAACACTGGAAAGGGTGTGTGTGTGTTTTTGTTTTTTTCTCGGGAAACTGAAGGTAAATATTACAAAGATATTGTAAGTTATACCTTTTAAACCAGAATTTGTACATACACTTTTTGGTATCAAAATAAACAATGTTGTATTGTGTTGTATTGTTTTGCATTGTATTGTATTGTATTGTATTGTATTGTATTGTGTTGTGTTGTATTGTATTGTATTGTATTGTATTGTATTGTGTTGTGTTGTATTGTATTGTATTGTATTGTATTGTATTGTATTGTATTGTATTGTATTGTATTGTATTGTATTGTAAGAACAAGCAAAACTACCGCAAAAAACTCTTACCAGGAGCTTCGATGGGAGAGCAGCTTTCTACGGAAGTCGACGAGGATTCCGCCGGCGATGTCTCTAACGACGCTGACGACGACATTGACGAAGATCCTACTGATGAAGACGAGGGCGACGGCGCTTCGGATAAGCAGCCTAACCATAGGCCACTATGACTTGTGACGGCGCCATCCAGCTGAGTCTGGGCCCACCAAGGGAGCATCATCCCAATCCCGAACATACAACTGGATACTAACAAAAGGAGGACGCTGACTTGATAGCACACCGGTCTTGCGGAGAACGCTGCCATCCTGGAAATCAAAGAATGTGACAGATGAGTGAATGACTGTGAGTGCGTGGATGATGAATAAATGAATGAATGAGTGAGCAGGAACGCAAAACAACCACACACAAAAAGCCAGCAGGTAGACGCTGATAAGTGGGTTGCCGTTCTGAAACCAGATAATGAGACGGATGGCTGAATGTGATGAGAGAGAGAGAGAGAGAGAGAGAGAGAGAGAGAGAGAGAGAGAGAGGGGGGGGGGGGGGGAGGCTGGCAGGCAGGTAGACAGACTGACAGAGACAGAGACACCGAAAGACAGAGGCAGAGACATAGAGAACAACCAATAGTGGATAATTGTCTGGCTAAGTTTTTAATTCATTAAATTAACTACTGATTAAATCCTATCCTATCCTATCCTGTCCCGTAACACGGAGGTCGTATGGGCACAACAGATGATCGTTTAACCAGCATACTCCATCTTTCTCTGTCCTCAGCAGCCCTGATGGCTTCGCTCAGTGTCAAACCAGTCCATTCTCGAATGTTGTCCTCCCACCTCTTTTTCGGTCTCCCTCTTCTTCTACCTCCTTGCACTGTGCCTTGCAGAATAGTCTTTGCAAGGCCTGATGATCTGGTGACGTGGCCATACCATCGGAGTTTCCGTTTCTTCACCACTGTGAGCAGGTCATCGTGTTGTCCAATGGCTTGTGTGATGGTCTGTCGGACTTCGTCGTTGGTGATGTGTTGGGTATAGGAAATGCCCAGAAGTCTTCTGTAGCATCTCATCTTCATGCTTTGTATTCTTCGTTGGAGATCTGCTGTGAGGGTCCATGCTTCGCAAGAATATAGGAAGATGGATATGACAAGGGAGCGCAGCAGTCTTACTTTGGAATGTAGACTGATGGTCCTGAGTGTCTTTCCAAATGGGGTTCAATCTTGCCAGGGCAGCAGTTGTTTGTGCGATCCTGGAGAGGACTTCCTGTCGGGACCCATTGTCTGATACAATGGCTCCTAAATATTTGAAGCTATGCATTGTGTTGAGGGACTGGCCTTGGACTTTGATGTCCGTGTTGATGCCATTGGTGTTGTTGGTCATCATTTTGGTCTTCTCTGCACTTATTTCCATTCCATAGGCTCTGGATGTGGTGTCAAGCCTCTGTACCAGCTGTTCAAGTTCTTGTTCCTCTCCAGCCAATCCATCAATGTCATCCGCAAAACAAAGATTGGAGATTGCTCTACCCCCTATGCTGACTGTGCCTTCATGATCTGCAGGGGCATCTGACATGATGCGCTCTAGGAAGATGTTGAAGAGTGTTGGAGAGAGTAGGCATCCTTGACGCACACCGATTGTTGTTCTGAAACAGTTCCCGATGGCGCTGTTGTGGAGGACTGCACTGGTAGCCTTGTCATACAGTCTTTTGATGACTTCAATAATTTTATTCAGTATTTTTTTTAAATAAAAAAATCCTGAATAAAATTTAATTTTAATAATCTTGAGTGAATAATTATCAATGTTCGTGACTGAATGATAGAAGAATTTAGTGAAGAGCGAGTGATTGAGCAATCAAAGACAATATCGCTTTATTCTACCTGCAGTCATAGCTACCTACTTTTAAAATAATAATAATAAAAACAGCGCACAAATCAAATGCGTTAATAAATAAAATTAAATTAAACGAAATTAAATAAATAATTAATTTAAAAAATTAATTATTTCGTCAATTAATTTCGAAAAAAACAAATGTAACCACCGCTACAAGCATAATAAAATAATTTGCGCATACCTCTCCATAATTACAATACCGGTACGCACTACACAGTTCAAGACACAAACACGTTTGACGGAAGTCCACACAAATTTCCATTCAACCACTTCAGACACATCGCTTTCCTTCAACGTTGTGCTTGGTGTGGGTGTCGAAGATGCTGTTTTGTGTCGGCGGAAGCACAAACGATAAAAGACACAGCTAAATTAAATTTAAATTGCAACCGTTACATGATACCAAACATCAATAAGGAGCGCAACATTGCAAGTTGAAGACACAAATTTCGATGCTGCATCATGGCAAAAGTCTGGATTTAGAAAATAGGGCACAAGATGCTATTGTTCGTCTATTTTTTTTTAGGCGGTATATATGTGTATTGGATATACTATCCATCACGAGCAGCTATTGTTCCAAGAAATGAAAGGCACGACCCGATGCTTGCAACTGAAACCCTCCTGTATTATTCCTATGCCCACGCTTAGTATATCCATTTAGTGCGTAAATGCTTTAGTCGCTCCACGCAATCTTTACATACTGAAAACTGCAACTTACACTGTTTGATCCACAGGCGCTTGTCTCTGGACAGGCGAGGGCCTAT
>CM072512.1:18171617-18194117 GCA_036898135.1 Oncomelania hupensis | reverse complement strand
AGGTAAACCCTGTCACGATGGAAAAAAGAGAGAGAGGGAAGACAGGAGGAAAAGAGATAAGGTAAAGAGAAGAAGAAGAAGAAGAAGAAGAAGAAGAAGAAGAAGAAGAAGAAGAAGAAGAAGAAGAAGAAGAAGAAGAAGAAGAAGAAGAAGAAGAAGAAGAAAGAATGATGCTGCGATATACAAATTAGAAGAAAAACAAGAACAAGAAGAACATTAAAGTAAATATCACAAAGTATTTGTAAAAATTAAACGTGAAAAATAAATGAACATGAAAATAAATGAAATGAGGTTTAACGTCTACATTCACCATTGGTGATATGGCAGACGTGTATAGCCATCCCAAGGAACAAAGGACCTACATCAACACTGAACCACCAGAGCAATCCTACTGCTAAAATGGACAGTGAAAAATTGTCACTTTTATCTGGCCCATTACGGGATTCGAACCTGGGTCATCAGGGTGCCAGGCGGACGCTCTACCGCTTGAGCAACGGCGATGGGACAAACGTGAATTAAGACAACGCAGAAACACAGTAATTAATACAAATAATAATTTCATCATGATAATTGATTTTTTTATAGCGCTCGCACGCGTACACACATACGCTCGCAAGGATAAATATCTGAACAATGTGGGAACACATTATGAGATAAAACAGTTAAACATCGTAAGAAACAATACAAACATCACATCTAACTAGGATAAATATTTGAACAATATGGTACAGCATTATGAGATAAAGCACGGTAAACGTCGTAACAAATAATAACAAAAGTATTAAAAGGTATGTTTAAAGAGGGGCACACACACGTACACGTGCACACATACACACAAACACACACACACACACACACTCAAACACACAAAGGAGGACATCAGCGTTAAGAATAAATAATAAAGCAATTATTTAAAAAAAAATAGCTCAAAATAAAACGTACCACTTAGTGATACGAAGGAAAAAAAGTAATATGACAGTACATAACATTTTCTTTTCTAAACCAGAGTAACATTTAACTAAAACTATTTAAAAAGGATACAGTGCCATGAATATGAACGTCATAATTTTAACATAAAGCAATGATAGCAAGTCAAAAAACTATAATAATGGAAAACAAATAAATATATTAAAAGAACGTCTCATCGGAAAAGCACACTTTTTGGGTTTACATTTATATTGGAAATTATAACTTTACCTCCACATAATCAAGTACACTATAAAACTGATTGAGGAGCAAACACCAGCATCTCAGGTGTCATCTTCGTATCCTTATAAGGCGAGGATGGAAAATTGCAGGCTTAAATGATTAAAGTACCATTACATTACATTACACGATTATTGCTTTAGGTCCAGCGGACACTTCCGAGCCAAATCAGGACCGGACAACCCCTGATCCGCATAAAAGATCTGCTGAAACAACCCTAGTTGTAAAACCGGAAGCTCTCCACCAGCCAGTCACTTTACAATAAAGACATCCCACGCAGGGGACGCTGAGGCTGTACTCTAATTTATCAAACCCCCGTTTACAAAAACAAAATATAATACAAACATTATAAATTATCAACAAAACACATACATATAATATGCATACATTGCTAAATAATAACATTATAGGAAGCCCTAGTGACCACCTGGCAGAAAGCGTCCAATATTCCCAAGCTGATCCAACAGACCTCATACACAAATAAGGAGTCTTGTCCCGGAAGAGTTTTCAAGAAAAAAAGGTAGGTGACTGGTCTAGCGAAGAAGAAGATAGTATAGCAGATTGATAGAACAGAGCAGGAATGAGAAAGAGCAAATAAGAAAGACAGCGACAGTGGGAATTTAAAGCACTAAATTTCCAGAATGTTGGGATAGTATTTATACTGAAACCCCCGGCACCCCATCGGGCGTATTAAAGTAGCAGAACGATGACAATAAAACAAGAAAACTTTAATAATATGTTTCAATTCAATAACAATGATTCAAATAAATAAAACCATAAAATAAAAACTTTAATGATGTTATTTTTAATTAATAACCCACGATTACAATAATAAAAATTATACCTTACCTTTTTAATTAGTCACTGATGTGAAGAATTGGTCAATAAAATCCAAACTAGATGTCGACAACGTGCTAGCTCAGCTTCACAACGTGCCAGACACAACAAACAATTTACAGGCGATTGCTCTAGACGCTTCAGCCTGTCTGGAACGGAAATATAACTATACCGTCCCTCGGTTACAGTTGACTCAACGTTGCCATGGCTATTGAAAATACCATGTGGAAGAACTGGAAGAGGAGGAAAAAAAAGTAATTACCATCCTACATCGATGTAGATTTGTTAAATAATCTTATATGTAACCCGCACTGTTAACACTGTACTTACCTATAATTAAAGTCTACCACTGATTTGGAATGTTTACTATACTGCAAACAGTGACATATTTATCTCATAAAATCCTTAGGGGTATGCTTCAGTTTGTGGTAGCGGGGTCTATCTTTATACACCTTCTGCTCAGAAGGCACTGGACCTCTATGCATGAGTCATGTTTAACCGAATGCCTTAGTACTAGCAAAGACTGAATGGATACACGGTCTCTTGGTAAGCTATTATCTTTAAAGAGATACTATTCAATATATCCTTAATAATAATATAATATATTAGGCGCTACGCTATGCCGTACAATAACTATGTTATGTACGATAAATGCTATGTTATGTACGATACATGCTATGTTATGTACGATAAATGCTATGTTATGTACGATAAATGCTATGCTATGTACGATAAATGCTATGCTAACCTATTCCGTAACTCGTTCTGTGGTTTACAAATAAAACCGAATTAAAAAAAATAGTTGCAACGATCGAAGTATCATTTTATTTAAATTTCATATCGACAGTTAAAATGAATTACAGTGTATTAATTGTGTAGACTCCTCAGTAAGTCTATCTATAGCCTTATCTTTGGTAACAATTAGTATCCATAGCGGTTTAATCGCACATAATAAATAATAGTCATCACTTAAACTGAAGGTGAGACTGATCGGAATTGCATCACTCGTTAGTAAACTCTCCCAAATTAGTGCTTACGGTGTTATTGCAAACAGCAACTCACACTTAGTTTAAAGTCACCGGTGATGAAATTTCAACTTCGACTTTGCCTTATACAGGTAGTACTGAGACAGACTCTAGTCTAAGACAGTGACTTGATAAATATACAAAACAAATACAAATGTACCATTTTTTTGTAGGTATAGTGTAGTCACAAAAGGTAATTTATTTTCTATTTAAGATCCGACCACCGATATTATGTTCCTAGAATAATCTATCCGCTCCCGTTAAAAAAAATGTATTGCTGCCGATGTTCCTGTAAAGATATGTGTATAAAATATTGACACTGTACTGAAACAGAGAAATTATAGTATGTGACGTTCCCGTACCTGATAACTAGCACTGCCACAAACACCAAACATTCTGGTAAGTTATAAGCATCCAAAACAAACTGAGCCAGCACACACGTGAATGGGGGCTGCCTGCATTCAGCGCAACAAGCGATAGGAATACCGGGGGTATCAAAGACCACATGCGCTTGCTCGCAGGACTGCAGATAATACGGATCACTCCATTCTAAGGTGTGAGTGGGTGTTAAGAAAAGTACATTCAACAAGGTTGGGTGTTAACGCTACGTAAACTAGGCGGAAACCTAGTATAAAAAAAACAATCTTTGGACAGTGCAAAATGTGAAGAATGTTTTTAATTTATTTCGAAACTAATAAAGTCCTTAGGCGAAAGCGATTAATTAGACCCACAGTTGTTTTATAGTAAAGTCGATAACTAACTGTTGTCCCAATTTCACGTCCGATGCTTGAAAATTTAGCAGCGCCATCCAGTATTTAAGTTACATAAAGGCCTGTCGGTTTTAGAAACTACATAAGCTGAAAAAGGCTTCACAGGAAGAATGACAATCCAATGCGATTCGCAATTGCACTAGCGTAAATTAGAATTCCCAATCATGCTAGGACGAATTAGAACTCGGTGTTTAAGACATGTGTATTTTCCTTTGATATATACCTTTACAATGAAAAAAGCAAAAGGTATGACATTTTTGTCCATGAGGGCAGTCACAAAATCCTTTTCAAATTCACTGCTAACCCTTAAAGTCAGTAACTAGCTATTGTCACTATTCTAGTTTGCTGTAGATCTATTTAAAAAATTTGCTTGCGCATTCAACGATTTCAATTATTCCTTTCAGTTTTATACCATATTATCGGCAACTACTTATTATATGCTACGAATTTAAACCTTTGAAGTTATTTCCTTAATCACTGACACACTATACTTTCAAAATCATTGTTAGCATTTAAAAGTCGTTAATTAACCATTATCCCTATGGCATCCTGGTTCCGGTAGTATAAAGTTGGAAAGCGTACTTATACAATCCAGATTTTCCAATATCTAGTCTATCTTTAGTCCTGAATAAGCGCGCAAATGTCTCTTTTACGTTTGAACGGGTAAACTTTTGATTTTTTTTCCCCTGAATGGCTGTAACAAAATACATTTCATAATATCGCTCATTTATCTTTTGCAAGCCACCATGCTTCAAACCCCATGCAGGTTCACATTTAAATATTGTAATTATGTAAGCATTCCTTTTAGTTTCATAAAAAAGATAAGTGTTAATTATTTTAACGCTTTCAAAAAGCTAACATTTGAAGCTCTGTCATCGAGTTTCCGTTTGGAGAGGGGGACGGGGGAAGGGGAAAGAAAAATGTTGAATGTTTTAAAAGCTAAAGTTCAAAGTCTAGTTCAATATTAAAGTCTGTCTCTTTTAATTTATTAAGTTTTAATGTCGTTTCTGCCTACTTCAACTGGAAACGTAGAATTCTTTTCCTTGACAATATTAGACTAATATTTCGAGAATTTCTACACTGCTTATTAGTTTTCTAGGCTCTTAAAGGAAACAAGTTGCGTCTCGTGTCTGAACCTATAACCATTAATTTTATCTATGATGCAATTAAAGAAAACGCATGCCACTTACACTTCGTTTTCACATTTCATTTACAAGTTTTCACACTTGTCTGCTTTCAATTATTTTGGCATTTTCACCATAATCGTTTTCATTCGTTTTGAAAATCTATCCACATATAACCACATTTCTTATTAGAAAACAAAAGTTAAATCCTACGTATTTGATGCACTTCTATTTCTATAGCTGCTTCTCTTTCACTAAATCTGGATTCAAAAGTTACCACAAGTGACAACGATAATTTCGAAAGTTATAACACCCAAATTTACCGTGTCACGTTCATATTATTTTCAGCACCTTCTTCAAGTTTTCTCCTACGTCCAACCTGTAGTCCGCGTTTATGGTCGGAGACGTTTCCTTTTCAACTAAATAAATTAAAATGCCTTTCAACTGTTCGCACTTTTTTTTGGTCAAGTTCCGAATGATGACGAAAGTGTTTCTCGAAATAGAAACCTCGCTACGCTCTGGTATGCATTGTCAAATGTGAAAAGTTGACAAGTTGTTCATGGGAATAGAGAAAACTGTCCGCACGTTCAAGATGCTGATACAGGGACTATCATTGTGTGTGTCTGAAGTACTTGGTCAACCCTCGGCCGGAGCCCTTTCCGCCCGTTGTCTAGGCGACGTGAAGGATTTCCCAAAAGTTTGAGATAAGATAAACATGGAGCACTCTGTGAAAAGTTGGAGCAACGACTGTTCCGTAAAGGCATAAATCTTCCAAAAACGAATATATCGGTTCGCAAAAGTAACTTGTTCTTTTTCCTTTTTCTGAGTTTTTCACACAAGGCCAATAGAACACCTCACAGGGAGCTGGTGCATACCGAACAGTCAACAATGATATACAGCAAAGGAGAACTGGCTATATCTAGAAGATCAATGCCAGGAAATTGAGAGTTACGGGATAGGATAGGATAAAAGTAACTATGGCCTATATACCATCTATTCCGTTCTCAACTCGTTTCCACGTAGTCATAGCCAAAGCTCTATCAAAACTTAATGCTGTTTATCGCTGCAGACGCTATTGTTGTAACCGTCAATTAATGCGCTCCCAGTCTATAAGCTTTCGTGTTAGGCAATCTGTACGCTTTGATCGATCACCCATGTTCTTGTTTGATGACAATTTCTCGGAACCGTCCCAGAGAATTAGTTTCGGGATGATTAAGCTAAAGAGGCATTTGCCAGATACGTCTGTTGAAGTTCATGTACACCGATTTTATTCCTCGTTATCTGTCATGCATTTCAGCTGATTCACCTCAGTAGTTTAAAGGAACAATGCTTGTATTTAATGCAATTTTACAGAGAAGGGGATTTGGAGAATTCTATTTTAGACTCAAATGAGCAACAGTTGATCTGTCATGTTGACAATTGTGACAGGATATAAACCACACAACCAATACCTGTAACCTGTATAATAGGTTATCCGTCTGTTAGTAAAACAAAATAATCTTATTCCGAAAAACAGTTGTGCAAGTATAGTATTTTGTGCACCTCCTGCTCCTCTTTCTTCTACTCACTGTATTCCTTCCTACTCTGCTGACGACTCGTGTATTCCCCTTCTATATCTCTCCCAGTTTCTTCGACATTGGAACTTTTCAAGGCAAAATAATGACACGACGCTACTGCTTCATCTCATACCACTCGCATCTCACAGAGAAAAGAGGTGACACTATTTCGCGAGGTACCAGACGGAACAAGGACTGTGACTGACTGCTGTGGAAAATGTCCCGATGTGGGATGGGTTGATTCATCGTAGTCTCAGCAAGCCAACCTGTATTTAGCTCCCGTCACCGTCTGTGTTGTGTGACCATTCACTGATTTTAGAACATCTCGCAATCACAGCTTGAGGCCGCCTCTCTCATCGTCATCAGGAAACAGAGCTTTAGCACTCCATAAACGGCGCAACGATTTCCGTTGACGAACGACGTTTAAAAACACATGGATCAGGAAATAACGTTTAGTTTATTGGTTGGATGGTTTGGCGAGTGCTTGGTTGTTTCAGTTAATGTTTTTTTCAGCAAAGTATTAAAAAATATACCTTTTGTTGTAGCTGCTGCTGTTAATGTTGTTATTGCTCGTGGCAATAATAGGGATAGAAAGAAAGAAATAAAGGTGGAAAGAAGTTGTAATTTTAATTTAACATATCTATCCTATCCTATCCTGTCCCATAACCCGAAGGTCGTAGGGGCACCACAGATGATCGCTTAACCAGCATACTCCATCTTTCTCTGTCCTCAGCAGCCCTCATGGCTTCGCTCAGTGTCAAACCAGTCCATTCTCGAATGTTGTCCTCCCACCTCTTTTTCGGTCTCCCCCTTCTTCTACCTCCTTGCACTGTGCCTTGCAGAATGGTCTTTGCAAGGCCTGATGATCTGGTGACGTGGCCATACCATCGGAGTTTCCGTTTCTTCACCACTGTGAGCAGGTCATCGTGTTGTCCAATGGCTTGTGTGATGGTCTGTCGGACTTCAATGTTGGTGATGTGTTGGGTATAGGAAATGCACAGAAGTCTTCTGTAGCACCTCATCTCCATGCTTTGTATTCTTCGTTGGAGATCTGCTGTGAGGGTCCATGCTTCGCAAGCATATAGGAAGATGGAGATGACCAGAGAGCGCAGCAGTCTTACTTTGGAATGTAGACTGATGGTTCTGTCTTTCCAAATGGGCTTCAACCTTGTCAGGGCAGCAGTTGTTTGTGCGATCCTGGAGAGGACTTCCTGTCGAGACCCATTGTCTGACACAATGGCTCCTAAATATTTGAAGCTGTGCACTGTGTTGAGGGATTGGCCTTGTACTTTGATGTCCGTGTTGATGCCATTGGTGTTGTTGGTCATCATTTTGGTCTTCTCTGCACTTATTTCCATTCCATAAGCTCTGGAGGTGGTGTCAAGCCTCTGTACAAGCTGTTCAAGTTCTTGTTCCTCTCCAGCCAATCCATCAATATCATCCGCAAAACGAAGATTGGAGATTGCTCTGCCCCCTATGCTGACTGTGCCTTCGTGATCTGCAAGAGCATCTGACATGATGCGCTCTAGGAAGATGTTGAAGAGTGTTGGAGAGAGTAGGCATCCTTGACGCACACCGATTGTTGTTCTGAACCAGTTCCCGATGACGCTGTTATGGAGGACTGCACTGGTAGCCTTGTCATACAGGCTTTTGATGACTTCTATAATTTTAGGGCTGATGTTGTAAACTTTCATGGTTGCCCATAGAGCTGCATGCCAGACTCGGTCAAATGCCTTCTTGAAGTCTATGAACACATGATATAGATGTTGTTGGTGCTGTAGGTATTTCTCACAGATTATTCTGAGGTTGAAAATCTGTTCAGTGGTACTTCGCCCTGCCATGAATCCTGCTTGTTCTTCAGCTATGATTTGTTCAGCTTGTGGTTTCAACCTGTTGAGTATTATTTTCAGGAGGACCTTGCTGGGATGGCTGATGAGGCTGATGGTGCGGTAATTTTCACACTCCTGAAGGTTACCTTTTTTGGGAAGAGTGATGACAAGCGACTGGGTCCATGGTGTAGGCCATTCCCCACTCTGCCAGATCTTGTTACAGATAATGGTGAGAGCATCAGTCATCGCTTCTCCTCCTGTTTGTAGCAGTTCCGCTGGTATGTTGTCCACTCCCGCTGACTTCCCTTTCTTCAGCGATTGCACTGCTGCCTCAACTTCTTCCCGGAGAATTGGGAGGATTTCTTCTTCTTAACATATCTGAACAGGACAAATATACCTTTTAATCTTTCGGGTCTTGAAGTTACACTAATACATCTTTTGCTGGTATGCAAGAACTATTAACTTGTGCTACATTATATTTACTTTACGTCCGTGCAGAATGCAAATTTAGAAAAATAAAAAAGAAACTGGACAGATTTTCATTGCACTATCCCATTAGCAAATTAGGAAATAAAATTTGGATTGCACACCAATGACAAGTAGATTTAGCAGCCCATTCAAATGATCTGGCATACGCCGCAAAGACTGAGAGGACAAGAAGTCTGGGACTAAACTGTAGGCAAGTCAGTCGTTTATATACCAAGTCCTTTGAACTAGGACAATTGTTTTTGTCTAGGATTATGTTTGGGACCGCCCCATGCATCAAAACTCTGGTTTGGTCTTGTTGTTTTTATTCATCCACCAAGGACATGGTATTTGCTATGTTTCAATTTATGGTAACAAAGCAACGTTTGGTGCACCTATAAAGTCAATGGCCTATGTTTAATATATTTAAAATGAGATGATTTTAAAAAAATTGCGTTAAAAAAGTCTAATTCGCACTAAGAGATGACCATTTGCTTATATAAGCCTTGCGTTATCAAGGAATCGAATGTCGTTTTACGCTGCGCGCACGCTTATTTGAGAGCTTTGACACTTCATTAATGTGGATTTCATAAACTCTTCTATAATCATACTATAGAGTGTTAAAGCCTGGAAAACAGGCGTCAATCTCACTTTAAATAACCCGTCGTTCAAAGCTTAGGTTATTTCTTTTTTTTTTTAATTTTTTATGTTGCATTGTGAATCATGCATGCTAAGGGAACCATATGGATTATTCTCGAAATAATTGCTAGCATGGTAAATTCCAATCATCCATCATCTGTGTCATCCTGAAGAAAAAAGATTGTGAAGACTCTATATTGGCCATAGCTTACTTTCATCAAAAAAAACTTCTGTACTAATCTCTCTTGCTTTCAGGGGCTATTTGTAGAATTCTGCTTGTGCATTGTTTAGATTCCAGGCTTATAGGTGCATACTGAGTCAGCATAAAATAGCGTAGGAATTTATTTAGTGCTTTGATAAATCGGCATACCTATTTTAATGAAGAAGAAAATGAATGACTTTAACTGGTTGTTTGGCAGAACTGATCAACGGATCTAACGTGGTTTTTTGTGACATTTTGTTTAACAGAACTGATGTTAAATAAAAACAAAAGAACGTAAAAACTGATTTTGTAGACGAAGAAAACAAGTTCTCGCATAAGAAAAAATGGCGTACATTCTCGACATACTACTTTTTTTAAACGCCGGTAAAAGCGAATAGCAAATGAAACCGGGCCAAACAAATTAAACTTATTGTGCACGAATTTGCAATATTCAGGTACGAAAATATCCCAACCACTAGCAAGAGAAGTGAGGAAAAAGATGTGCATCTTTCCTATCATTTTCAAAGGATTCCCGTGAAGGCTTACGATTGTCGACTGAGGATTATCGTATCCTAGATGTTGTGCAGCACTCCGGGGATATGAAGAGTGACCGTAAATGATACTGGTGTATATGCCTTGGGTGTGGATCAGATGTGGGTGGGGAGTTGAGTGTGTGTGTGTGAGAGATAGTGGATGAAGTCCTGAGCTTGCAGATGCAGTAGTGTTTATAATGATGGTAGTAGTAGTGGTGATGATGAGTAATACCGAGGACCGTTGTGAGGAGGTGGACATGTTGTCGATTTCTCTTCAGTCCTCCATCATCGGGGTGTCGGATAGCGCAGTGGTTGGAGCACTCGCTACTGTGTCGCAAGTTAAACACCGTCCAGTGCGGTTAGCACTTGGATGGGTGACCGCGAAACGTGAAGCGACAAATAACAACGCCCCCCAGTCGATTCAACTGTGACTGAGTACCTACTCTCTAAAGGGTGGGGAAGGTAAAGCAGCGAGGTAGATAGATGGGCATCACCCTCATCACGCTGGCCCAAGATAAGTGTGATCTCCAACATCACGCTCCCTTACGGCCACAAGGCTATGGGACTGCCTTTACCTTTTATTTTTTACCTCCATCATCACGGCCCGGAGTCTTTCATTCCAATCCTATGCCCTACGTGATTCATAGTCTTTGGCCTCAGTTAAAGGTAAACAAATTATGTTGTGTTCTTTATTACTATACATTTAACGTTAGTTTTCTTGTTGTTGTTTTTTTTAACAATGTTGCAGCTAGGGAATAGGATGCGCTCCATTTCTTTGATTGAATGAACGTTTATGTTTCTGCAAGTATTTTTATTTAGTGGTGTTTGTCAATGTTTTCCACCTCTCTCTCTCTCTCTCTCTCTCTCTCTCTCTCTCTCTCTCTCTCTCTCTCTCTCTCTCTCTCCCTCTTATTCGTCTTCGTTGTGCCTGAGTTCTCTTTCTCCCTTCTGACATCTTCGTCTTCCTTATGCGTTGCTCGCCTGTTTGTTTACAAACTGCGTGCTAAGCCTGCCGTCTCTTACGATCGCGTGGCTCTCTCTCTCTCTCTCTCTCTCTCTCTCTCTCTCTCTCTCTCTCTCTCTCTCTCTCTCTCTCTCTCTCTCTCTCTTTCTCTCTCTCTCTTTTATTCGTCTTCGTTGTGCCTGGGTTCTCTTTCTCCCTTTTGACATCTTCGTCTTCCTTATGCGTTGCTCGCCTGTTTGTTTACAAACTGCGTGCTAAGCCTGCCGTCTCTTACGATCGCGTGGCTCTCTCTCTCTCTCTCTCTCTCTCTCTCTCTCTCTCTCTCTCTCTCTCTCTCTCTCTCTCTCTCTCTCTCTCTCTCTCTCTCTCTGTCTCTCTCTCTCTCTCTCTCTCTCTCTCTCTCTCTCTCTCTCTCACTCTCTCTCTCTCTCTCTCTCTCTCTCTCTCTCTCTCTCTCTCTCTCTCTCTCTCTCTCTCTCTCTCTCTCTGTTACGTGTTTCCCGGATGACGCATGTCTCGAGCACCACACTTTCTACTCAGAGTGTCTGAGGCCACACCAACTGAGATTAGCTTTCTTCGTTCTACTGAGTATTGGAGACCAGTAGAGGCAGATTAATTAATTTTATTTATTTATTTATTTATTTATTTTGGTTTGTAATTGTTTTCAGTCTATGTTTTGTAACCGTTTCTTTGTTACTGTTTTGTTATGATTGTTATTACTATTAATAGTTTGCTCAAATTTACATCGTGTTTAAATAAGTACAAAAATTGCTAATAGGTGGCATTTAAGGCCACTTTCGGAATGAAAACACAACAGTCTCAGCGATGCGCCACACGGAACAAATGGGGAAGTAACATGCACTTAGTATCCCCTTCATAGCACAATCCTAAAAAGCTAATACCGCCCAAACTATGCTCTAAATTGCACTGACTATCAAGGACAGCTGGTCTGTACGCCTACGTTTGTCGGTCTCTTTTGTCGCAGTTTGATCAGGGTGACATTTTCAGCAGAATGAATGAATGATATGTTTTAAGCGTAGGTTGATGCAGTAAGATGTGCAATGCACACTGAGCATAGTATCAAACCAACGATCTCATATAACGTTACGGAGATCGTCTGAATTGTTTTTAATCAATTAAGCGACAGCGTTAGTGAAGTGGGCGGCGGTTTAAAATTTGAAACCGCAGTTTTTCTCACACCACTGCATGGAAAGAAATCATTTGTTTAGAAGCGGACCCATGAGGCCTGTGGTGTTTCCCCCCTGTTTTCAATATTTGCATACTATAGGAGCACGATGTGAAAGTTAAACCCAGACAGGGTCTCGCATTAACATAAAACTGTGTATAGTGACCCAAACTGGTCCGCCTATTTAACATAAGGTTTGACGTGCGACCCCACCAGTCCCCTACATGCTTTTGTGTCTGGGGACTTTAATCTGTACGAAACGAAGCGACCCCACACGACTCGATCGGTGCTTTAGCTGCTGAGATGGAGATGGAGGACTGGCCGCTTTCTTGCATCCCTGCCCGCTGTTGAGATATAGGGGTCCAGAAGTCGAAGTCGAAGCATGCAGCGACAGCGACCAGTGGGAGAGGCCAATACGATATTGATTGATTGATTGATTTATTGTTGCTTTAGGTCCAGCGGACTCTTCCGAGCCAAATCAGGACCGGACAACCCCCGATCCGCATAAAAGATCTGCTGAAACAACCCCAGTGGGAAAATTGAATGCCCTCCACCGGCCAGTCACTTTACAATAAAGACATCCCATGCGGGGGACGGCTGAGGGTTGACCTCAACTACGCGAACCGCCGGTTACAAAAACAAAATAGAATACAAATATCATTATAAATCATCAACAAAACACATACATATAAAATGCCTATAGTGCTAAATAGTACAATCATAGGAAGCCCTAGTGACCACCCGGCAGAAAGCGTCCAACACTCCCAAGCTGATCCAACAGACCTCATACACAAACAAGGAGTCTTGTCCAGGAAGAGTTTTCAAGAAAAAAGGTAGGTCATTGATCTAGCGAAGAAGAAGATAGTATAGCAGAGTGAAGGACAGAGCAGGAATGGGAAAGAGTAAATGAGGAAGACAGCGACAGTGGGAATTTAAAGCACTAAATTTCCATAAAGTGGGGATACTATTTATACTGAAAACCCCCGGCACTCCAACGGGGGTACTGTTGCCGCAGTGAATCTGTCTTGCCTATAAAGGAAAGACAGGTTTTCAACTGTGGCTTTCACTTTTCCCTTTATAGGTTTGAACAATCTACAGTGGCAAGATTGCTCATGACCCCAAGGGGTAAATACGATATTCCACCTCATCCCTCAATTTTCATATTCTCTGCAGGGATAGCTCAGTGGTCAGAGCGCACGACTTGTGTGAGTGCGCCTTGGGCGACGTTGGTTCGAATCCTGACTTCAGCAAACTATTGTGTGATTGCTGGATAGTACGGGCCAGCGCCTTGAGAAGTTCTCTGAGCTTGTAAGTGCGCTATATAAGAAAAATCTCTTCTTTTTTTTCTGTTGGACTACATCGACTGGGCGGTGGCCGCTCTTCGCCAAAGGCGCCTCGACGTTCTGCAGTCGCAGTGCCTTTTCCTGGCAGTCCATTATTTTTGTACCACAACTGGACATCACAAGAACTGTTGTGGAGAGTGGCGCCTCCGGATTGCAGGGGCTTTGCGCCGCCAGCGCGTGATTGTCTCCCCCTCTCTACACGGCCTTTTCACAAGATCCTTGGGCTGATCGCCAATACATCTTCGAGCGACTACCTTTTCCTAATGCGCGTCTGCTTCTACAACCAGATTACCGCCACGAGCGTATTGCTACTACTTGATTCTACTATTCATCATGCTTTCTATCTTATCCACGTCCCCTATAGGCTTAGGTGTCCGGGGACACACATTTACGGAACGAACGCACGAGCGACCCCGAGAGGACCTCAACGTCACAATAGTGTTGAAATTATCTGATTCTGGAAATGTCTGAAGCTTTGGCAAAAGAAATTATGGAATCGTTATTTTGGTAAGTGACACTGACATAGATTCAGACTGATTAACTAACGCAGGAGTTGATAATATAAGATACTTAAGGCCTATTATAGCCTGGACAAGGTTGTGGAAATTCTACAAAGAACAAACTATTATATAATTATATAGACGAGATTAGATTATATATGCGTTTTATTTTGTCTCCGACAGCTATAATTGTTGTTGTTGTTTTTTTTAATTGATAATTAAAAGCATTAACAAGCTCCATGTTGAAGTTATTTTGCTGGTTTGGCGTGAAAGAATGAATCATGTTTTATTTCAGTCTCAAAACAAAAACAATGTCTACTGCGTGTAGTCCAAGCCCACAGGCGCTAAGTTGTATCTGGATACGGCAGCGCCTATGCCTGTGACGCGTCTCACTTTGGTTATCTATTATAGATTATGTGTCCAAGCCCTACAGCAAACACGCGAATGCTTGAGAATAAGTGTGCTGGGGATGATGCGTATGCAGAAATAAAGATCTGACTGCTGTCAAACTTTACGGCAAAACGTGATCGGGCATTTAAATGGGAAAAAAAAAAACATTGGGACAATTTTAACACCGAAAACAATATATTTTTTAATGCAATAAAACAGAATGTATTAAAAAAAGTCGATCCAGAACATAATTAGTGGACACAATGAGTTGTCGATCGACCTAAATAAACTCAGTATTACCAGCACCACTATCATTCTCATCATCGGTGCCGCCGTCTGAAGAATCACCATCACCATTCTCGTCATTACTACACTATCATCATCCACCGCTCTCATCGACACTGTCATTGCAGTCATCATCGTCGTCGCTGTCGCCTGAAGATTCATTATGATAATTATCTCGTACCGCGCAACTATAATTATCCATCCATAACAGAAGCTCATGCAGCGTACGCCTAATAAGAGGAGTGCAGCGTTAAAATATAGGCCTAACACAAATGCTATAACAAAGAGAAATGTGCGTAGGCCTAATGGGATGGGTTGCGATGTAGCAACATAGTAGTAAATTAAACAGTAGCAAATCAAGAGGCGTTTTGTTTCAAAAGCCAAGTCAGTACATTACAAATTTCGTTTGAAAGTTCGTTCGTTTCAAATTCTACACAGAATTAAAGACGAGAAAAGTTATTTGAGAAAGAACTTCAAATTCAATTACATTCGTTTCAAAATTCGTTTGAAAGTATATCATCGAATTTTAAACAGAATTCAAGAACAGGAAACATTATTTTGGGAAGAACTTGAGAGGACGCTATTTAAAACGACAACGCAGCTTGCAAGTAGATGGACAACAGAACAAAACTGTCTAATTTAAACAAATCGAGAGAAGATACGCTTAGATCAAGAAGGCGGGTTAAAAACACATCGGCGCCTGAAGATTGAATGATGACACCTTGTACGGGATGAAAAGAAGGATGAGAGTAGGCGGTCGAAACGAGAAAGCAATTAAAGTGAAAATTAAATCTAAATCCGGCGAAACTCGCCTTAAATCGTGAACATTAGCATGTTCACTGAGCATCCGCGTCCAATCATGGTGAATGCCTACAACATAGAACGTAGTTGAACTTTAAAGGACTAACTTTCACACATTTCAGTGTTATAGATCCTTGAGCAAATTACAGCGAGTGTTGACAAAAATAAGCTTACAACAAAAGCGTATAATTTTGTTCTATACATCAATAAATCCCGTTTGTTTACGTATCTATTAAAAAGCTTGCGACTTGTGGCTAAAAATAGCATCGCTGTTACCTGTGTGTATAGCAAAGCATGGTGCAGTTTCTACGTCGTATCTTTATTTAAAAAAAAAAAAACAAAAAAAAAACTACGCGCTCTTAGAGAAACCACCCGTTTGACGGGGGTGCACACATCAAAGAACAGAAGTCAAAAATTCAAAGGGCGGTGGGTTTGAACATTAACAAGTGCCAACTCTATCATCTTGTCATGTTACAAATATGTGAATATTATGTGAATTTAAGGGTAAAATCAAATTTTGCGAAAAGCAAACCAATCTTTCAAAATGGGGCCGTCCACGTTATATCGTAAAACATTAGCATGTAGTGCACTGAGTTAGCAAGGCGTACAGATGCAACAGGATGCTTGTTAGGCGGCATGTCTAACTCGCAATCCCGTCTCATGATACAATTCATACTACCTTCTGCACATTAATTATATGCCTGTGTCTAAAGAGGTGTGAGGGCCCCTGTGCTTTTTAATGTCTAAGCATTCTGTGCTGAGAGAGAGAGAGAGAGAGAGAGAGAGAGAGAGATGGAGAGAGAGAGAGAGAGAGAGAGAGAGAGAGAAAGAGAGAGAGAGAGAGAGAGAGAGAGAGAAGATAAAATAAGATAAGATAACAATTTTATTTTGCAAGGGTAAAAGAGTAAGCGCTGGGTGCGCTTTTTTATCTTGCCCTTGGAGCTTGTAAAAAGAACTATTAAATACAGCAAGAGAAAGAGAGAGAAGTCGAAGTCGAAGTCTAAACCTTTAATAGGATAATAGCATTAGGTCCTATGGACCTGTCTTACAGCTAGTCCTTAATACAATTTTAAAATAAAAAAATAAAAATTCAGAACAAAACAAAATAACTAACATAAAATTGATTTGAAACTAACACAAACCATAACAATGGTAAGAATTAAAAATATTATTCAGGAAATTAATGTACCGAAATAAACATACTCCTTCCCCCCCACCTCCCTCCAATACCCCTTCCCTACTCTTACTCTCCTCACCCCCTCCACCACAACCACACACATGCACAATCTAATTCACACATGAGCAAATTAAACTGTCGCAAGATATGAAAGAACAAAATATATACAATCATCTTAAATATTAGGAGCAAGGGAAAATAGAAATTTGTAAAGTCTAATTTTAAACAATGTTAATGATTTACTTACCCCTTGGGGTCATGAGCAATCTTGCCACTGTAGATTGTTCTAACCTATAAAGGGAACAGTGAAAGCCCCAGTTGAAAACCTGTCTTGCCTTTGTAGGCATGACAGATTCAATGCGGCAACAGTACCCCCGTTGGAGTGCCGGGGGTTTCAGTATAAATAGTATCCCCACTTTATGGAAATTTAGTGCTTTAAATTCCCACTGTTGCTATCTTCCTCATATACTCTTTCCCATTCCTGCTCTGTCCTATCACTCTGCTATACTATCTTCTTCTTCGCTAGATCAATGACCTACCTTTTTTCTTGAAAACTCTTCCTGGACAAGACTCCTTGTTTGTGTATGAGGTCTGTTGGATCAGGTTGGGAGTGTTGGACGCTTTCTGCTGGGTGGTCACTAGGGCTTCCTATGATGTTAGTATTTAGCAATATAGGCATTTTATATGTATATGTTTCGTTGATGATTTGTAATGACGGTTGTATTCTATTTTGTTTTTGTAACCGGTGGTTCGCGTAGTTGAGGTAAACCCTCAGCCGTCCCTTGCGTGGGATGTCTTTATTGTAAAGTGACTGGCCGGTGGAAGGCGTTCAATTTTCCCACTAGGGTTGTTTCAGCAGATCTTTTATGCGGATCGGGGGTTGTCCGGTCCTGATTTGGCTCGGAGGAGTCCGCTGGACCTAAAGCAACAATAAATCAATCAATCAATCAATGATTTACTTTCCTTGATCTCTTGTGGTAGAGTTTTGATGGAAGTGTTGGAGATAAGTAATTTTGCAGCTCTGCGGTGAATAGAGTTAATCTTTTTCAACAAGGCATCACTGTTTGATAAAAGCATTATAAAAAGCTATTTATCATCTGCAGTTATGATAGACTGACGCTTAGACAACATAAATAATTTTGTTGAGAGAGTTTTACAAAGATTTTCATTCAATATGCGAATGCCAACTGAGTTTGTTGTCTACAAGGACGCCTAAAAGTTTATGACTTTCAACCTGTTTAATATTATTTCCATTCACGACTAAATCAAGAGAAAGCGGAGCCCGCTGATGCTTTTGCCTAGTTGTTATTAACATTGCTTTTGATTTAGCTGGAATCAGTGACATATGATTTAACCCTTGGAGGAAAGATTAGACCTGCACCAATCAGCAACATTGTTAAGAGCGCCTTGTAGAGATTGCTGAATTTCACCTATGTTCCTCCCCTGATTGTGCAATGTCGTGTCATCAGCTAACATATGGCATTCAAAAGAATTATCTGAGAGATGTAACGGTAAATCATTAATATGTAAAATAGGACCTAGAACCGATCTTTGAGAAACCCCATGCATTATATGGCCTACAGAGGAATTTATTCCATGAATATGTACAAATTGCGTACGTTCATAAAGATAGGAACGAAACAAATTTAATGCAACTGAGCCATTGAGGTACAGTTCAAGTTTATGAAGCAGTATGTGGTGATTGACGAGATCAAAAGATTTGGAATGATCAAGAAAAACAACTCCTGACAAAGTAAGGTTTGATATATATTTAGTAACTTCATTTACAGTAATGATTGGTATTTCAAAGGGTAAAGAGCTATTTGTTCTTTTCTTACAAAATTGTGTAAGACAAAAAAAGAGAGAGAGAGAGAGAGAGAGAGAGAGAGAGAGAGAGAGAGAGAGAGAGAGAGAGAGAGAGAGAGGTTAGACGTAGTTTGTTTCACCTGTAGGCGCATTACACAGACCGATAATAATTATGTGTGGTGTAAATCGTCAATAATTTAAGACTTAACGCCTTTAAGGGAGAAAAAAAATCACTGAAGTTACCACTTTGAATTAACACGACTGTACAATCATCACCAGATTGAAATATATCACTTAACTTTCGGCCATACCAATCATCAAATATTGGCCCATAGATTTTCCATGTCTAAAGAGTTGGAATTTCTACACCCCCCCCCCCCACCCCCACACACAAAAAAAATGTTCTTTGCTATCGCTCTCTCGCCACTCGACGTGAACCTGCTGCCATCTTTGAGTATATTAACAGTGTTTAGACTTTACAGAGAACCCTTACAGACTAGAAACGACCACGAGTAACACAGTCTATTCTAATCTCAAGAGATTGAAGGACAGCGAGGATAACAAGAGCTTGGCGCAAAGCTGAGAGAAGAAAGCTGCATAATCAGTGTGACAATCTATCCTACCCTATCCTATCCTATCCTATCCTATCCTATCCTATCCTATCCTATCCCGTAGCTCAAAAGTCGTTGGGGCACCACAAATGATCGTTTAACCAGCGTACTCCATCTTTCTCTGTCCTCAGCAACCCTCATGGCTTCACTCAGTGTCAAACCAGACCACTCTCGAATGTTATCCACCCACCTCTTCTTCTGTCTCTCTCTTCTTCTGCATCCTTGCACCGTGCCTTGCAGGGCGGTCTTTGCAAGACCTGATGCTATGGTAACGTGGCCATACCATCGGAGTTTCCGTTTCTTCACCACTGTGTTGCCATCGTGTTGTCCAATGACTTGTGTGATGGTCTATCGGACTTCTGTATCACCTCATCTCCATGCTTTTTATTCTTAGTTGTAGGTCTTCTGCGAGGGTCCATGTTTCGCAAGCGCATAGGAAGATGGAGATGACAAGGGAGTGCAGCAACCTTACCTTGGAGTGTAGACTGATGGTCCTGTCTTTTCAAATGGGCATCAACCTTGTAAGGGCAGCAGTTGTTTGTGCAATTCTGAAGAGGACTTCCTGTCGGGACCCAATGTCTGATACTAAGGCTCCTAAATATTTGAAGCTGTGCACCGTGTTGATGGATTGGCCTTGGACTTTGATGTCCGTGTTGTTCTCCAGCCAATCCATCAATGTCATCCGAAAAACGGAAGTTGGAGATTGCTCTACTCCCTATGCCAACTGTGCCTTCATGAAAATCTACTGAACGCAATATAGGAGTATCAAAGCAATGAGGACCTCAAAATAATGTTAATGATGTTTAAACAGCTAGTGATAATCAAGGGATAACAAAAAAGTTAATTGTGTGATTAACAGTTATTATATTTGCAGTCACATCTTCAAACTACATTAGCATAGGTGGAAAGGGGAAAATCATGACTACAACCTACGTTAGTAAGTAGGATACTAAAGTGAAATATTAATATTTACTAAGCAAAACTTCAGTCATGATCGGACTCTCTCATCAAATTTGAATTAAAAACTGTCAGCGTATGATGATTACACATCAAGCCCTCTCTGTCTCTCTCTCTCTCTCTGTTTCTCTCCCCCCCCCCTCTCTCTCTCTCTCTTTCTGTCTGTCACTCTGTTTCTCTATCGTTCTTTCTGTCTCTGTCTGGGTCTCTCTCTCTCTCTCTCTGTCTTTCTCTTTCTCTCTCTCTTTGTCTTTTTCTTTCGCTCTCTTTCTCTCTCTTTCTCCCCCCCCCCTCTCTCTCTCTCTCTCTTTCTGTAGTCTGTGTCTCCGTCTGCCTGTCAGGTCAGTCTGTCCGTCTGTCTGTATGTCTCTGTCTCTGTCTGCCTCTCTCTCTCTCTTTGTCTGCCTCTCTCCCTCTCTCTCCCTCTCTCTCTCCCCGGTTACGACATCAGACCACGACACGTTGTGATGCTTAAGTCACACTCCCAGACATATTAATTAATTTATTTATTTCATCGCAACGTTAATCATTCTTCCTTATTTGAATAGACTCGTGATAGGTCTGAAAGTATAATCAACATTTATCAGTGTTCTTATTGCTGTGGTGCTGAGGCACAATCGTACTGTAAGCCCTGTCATTATTTATTTATTCCCTGCATTAAAAGTCGTGAGAGCTTAATCATCGTAGATAATTATACTATTGCAATTAATAATAATAATAATAATAATAATAATAATAATAATAATAATAATAATAATAATAATAATAATAATAATAATAATAATAATTGTCACAGAAGTCTAGTTTGGACCCAGCACTAAGGCTTCACGCCTAAAATAGTTCATCCTGCTGTAGCCTTTGTAACTTAAAGTCGATGCCTAGCAGACGACAGAAGTTAAAGGACTGTGCTAAGCATGTGTAAGCTAACTCTCGCTAGGGTAGACAGTGACCTCATCCCGCTGACCTATATCCGCCACCCCCGCTAGGAATCGTTCAGGTATCACGAGATTTCGAGGGGTTTGGCTGACCACAAGGTTAGGTAGTCAATCTATGCCTAACTCTTACACGAGAAGGAGCAACGCTCTGAAAGATCTCTCTAGCAGTAGACTACGCAGGTGATGGGTGCAATTCATCGCAGTATTCATCATTGCCAGACATTGTTAAAAAGGTAAATGATCAATCTTGTGTTTCACCGCAATTATTGATATTATTGTTGGAGTATGCTTCTGAAGTCTTGCCATATTTTATAATTGTGAATGTTTGTAAAACTTTGCTTGACCACGTGACTTACCCGCGACCGGTTTGCGAAACCACGAGGTAGCCCCTACGGAACAACTGTTGTTTCTCCTATGTGTATTATTGCAGACCAGTAACTGTACCGGAGAATGTGTATATTGTTAATTACTTCTCCATGTGTTTAGTTTAGCCATGATGTATGTATATGTATAGGAATTATGTTGGAGATTCCAGTGGGCCACGGACTTAGAAGAATGATCGTCTCTTGTTTGTACAAGTGGACGCGATCACTGAGGGCTGTTTCTGCCATCAGTGAGACGCTCTGCACACCCTTTGTAAACAAAAGACATGTTTTGCAGACGAGCAGGCTTGGTCCGATGCAGGAGAGTCAACCCTGACATTCGGCCTGCAGTGGAGTATCGAGCACTGAGCTCCGATAGCCCAAGAGTCAACAAATCAGAAGAGGAGACACCATCACCACACCTCAACGATTCAGCTAAGTGCTCAAGAAGAATTGCACGAACACTAATCTAGAATGACTGTGCGGTAGTCCACTCTCCTGAAAACGAACATTAGGCCAACCAGAACAAATAGTCCAATGATGAGACAGTAGCAAATAACGAGAACAGTAGCAGCATAGACCCATCAAGGAGCGAACGACTCGAAGTGAATTTGGACTGTTAAGCTAATCCTAGCTATATTATGTTTTGGATATTTAATTTAGTATAATGTCTAGAGAATTATGTATAGAGTAGAGGAAATAAATGTGTGATATTTCCTGTTAACAAGTGGCTGGACTACCTATGTTTCATAGCCGTGCGAGTGCTAGTGTGTCAGTGAATCTTTTACCATTTTCTCCCTATCTCTATAACCCTATCCTACCACAGACCGGGCTAAACATATAAATATATTAAGATTAGTCATAGGGTGATTACACTAGCCGATCTCCGAAGACAAAAAGACGAGTGGGTAATAGCATTCTATTGTGCAGAGCCCAGCAACAATAGACCCACCATCACAATAATAATAATAATAATAATAATAATAATAATAATAAT